>JBBPBX010005963.1:15847-33271 GCA_038048925.1 Garcialebias charrua
CAGTGAGCTTGAAACAATGATGATAATAAAAGTCTCCCCTTTCACTCTGTGCATCTCTACCTGGCTGACCTACCGCAGAGCATCACGGGGCACAGAGGAAGCCTGAAGTGAAGGGGATGAGGAGGATAACGACAGAGGAATGGTGATATGATGGGATGGGTGGCGACAAGGGGGGAGGAGTGTATCGGTGGTTGCACATCATCACTGACAGCCATCAGCTCATCTGTCAGCAGGTAACTCAAACTGAGAGAGAACGATATGGGGGTGGGTTGGGGGTCTACAGGCCCAACACATGCAACTGAGAGAAAGGGTGCAGCCACTGTGTAGTTTTTTGTTTGTTTGTTCCCAATACTCCAACACAGTTTTAGTTTTACTCCATTAAACTTTGTGGAGCATCTAATTTAAGAACTGGATTGTTTTTGTTTCTGAGTGCTTCTCATAATGGAGGGAATAAAAGGTTATTGGTTGCTAAATGAGCTAAAACTAAACTTGCACTCACTCATTTTTATTTCACAAACAAAAGTAACAGATACGCAACCGGATATTCAAATAGTTTCCAGATACACCTGTCACGTTTTTTTCTGAACCCTTTTTTTTCCTCAGTTTTTGTGCCGCTAGCATGTAAATATCAAATATTGAGCACTTTGGAAAATGTCAGTCAGCCAATAAATTTGTACATCTATATTTCCTTTCTGTCTAGATTACCATGACTTTTCTTAGAACTCCTGTCACATGAAAAACGCACAGCTCAACAGAAAGAGGCTCTTCTATCACAATGCCGGGACAGATTGATGACTTAATGCTAGGTGAATCGTTTTTTTTTTTAGCATTGTGGTCAGGTATAGCAGAAAAATCTGACAGTGTATTTATACATTCCTTTCCAAATGCAATGATAAAGGAAAACTAATTAATTAAATAAATAAATGAATAAATAAATAAATTAGGGATGCACAATATTATCGGCATGGTATTGTATCGGCCAATATTTGTGTTAAAGTTCAGACATTGGTCATTCATTTAAAATAACTCACCGAAATAAAAGGTGCAGTTTTTGTATGACAAACCCAATGACAAGGATGCCTGCAGCGGCAGCACAACTTGACGACGTCACACGCACCTACCTGACGACAGAGAGGAAGAAGTTAAAATGTCAGCGATGTGGAAGGTTTTTTCGTTGGTGAGGATGTCGGATTCCGAAGATTTGTGGACTAAATTGAGCCTCGCTACATTATCCCCAGTCAGGGATATTTTTCCGGCTTAACATTTCCAGAGTTCCAAGCTGGCATTTCCGACGTCATTGAGAAGCTAATAGCAGATAGCACTTGGGTGAGTTTTACTACAGACTTTGGACGTCGTGTTAGCCCCGTTAGCATGATTAGTCTTACGGCACAATGGATAGACAAAAACTTTGAACTTAAAAAAGGCTGTCCTTCATGCACAGGAGTGCAGAGGATCCCACACTGCAACTAGGAACCTGGAACAAGCCTCCATAAGTGAGACAGCATCGCAGGTGACTAATGCTAATAAATAACATTTAACACTTTTCATTTAATATAAGTTCAAGTGCTATGTATATCTTATGGCTGTTACTGAATATATGTCGCCAGTTATTACAGCTGTTATGCAATTTTTGTAGCAAATAAGCCTAAATAATAGGGTTATGTTCTGACAAAGGAACATATATAACATATCGGTACCAGCATCAGTTATCGGCCAAATAAGTTTTAACATATTGGATGTTGGCCAAATATCCAATATTGTGCATCCCTAAAATAAATAAATAAAATAATCTAAACAGATTATTTCAGTGCTGCACATACACTCTAATGATATTTTGACATGATTGGGTTTGTTGATTCTGATATATTAACCAACAATGCTACTGTTTTTCTGTTAGCAAATTTTTACAAGCACTTAATACGTTGATGGCACCACTTTGATAGGACCCATCTCTGGAGGGGATGAAACAGGTTCAGACACAGAAGGGATGGTGTGATTATAATAACTTGGTCCTCAATACATCCAAGACAAAAGAGCTAATTGTTGACTTCTAAAGGTGGATGTCTGATCAGCAGATATGCTGCAGAGCAGACATCCAACCTGGAGACCGTATCTAGCTTTAAAGGGGACCACATATTCAAAATTCACTTTTTAAAGGTTTTTTTACTCAACTTTGGGTATGTACTTCATAAAAAAAACAGTCCTAGTGGCAAAAAAATGCACCCAGTGGTTTATTTACTCTAGTAAATTTATTTTACTGTGATAAGATACGTTTCGTTTTAAAATACTCTCGCATGTTACGTCACAAGCGAGAGAGGACAACCCACCCCAACCTGAGTCCAGCCCCTCACCTAGCAACCCCTGGTTAGGCTCAACCCACTTCTGTATTAAACACATGACTGTTGTTTTTCATGATTTCATCTCATCTTTTGTTTATATGTTCTTAATTTCATGTGTACAGCACTTTGTTGCAGCTGTGTTTTTTTAAATGGCTTTATAAATAAAGTATAATTGTTATTTTTATGTTTTAGTTCAATTTTTAGTGTATTTGCGATCGCTCCCAACGCGCAGCCGGCAAAAATTAAACGAGCGGACCCCCGGCGTAGGGACCTGCGGCAACGGGACCCTCTTCTGGCGCGATGGAGCGGAGCTTCAACTGTACAGCCTCGCTGCTGCCTCGCAGCAGCCTCGCAGCAGCGAGGACCTTCTCCTTACGGATTAATTTACGGGAGACACTTGGTGAACTTTGTGTTGTCTTGACTGGAACAGCGATAACTCCCAAAATCGCCGCGTGCAACGAGCGGAGCTGGCGAACACCGGAAGAGGAACAAGCTAACATTAGCATCGGATTCGGGTGGTCTAATGCTAAAAGGAGCAGCAAATTGCGGCGCGCTCAGACGGGTTTCGGTAAGTTATGTTAAGCTGACACTAACAGTAAGTCAAATGAGTAATAAAAAAGAGCAAATTTTAAAACAACACATTATTTGCGATGGATTTAATAAATTGGGCTGTTTCCTCTATAGATAAGATTTTTTCCACGAAGCGGACCGGGCCAGGAGAAGCGGTCTGCCCCTCTGACACGCACGCTGTCGGATACATGATGGACTCGTGGGGACAGTGGCAACCTATGTGTCTGACCGTCTTGTCTGTCGAAGACGTGGAAGATTTGTGGATTATTGGGATATTGGTGGCAGCTGCTCTGTTTTTTGGCGTCAGCGGAGCTGTCTGCTACTGGAAGCTCAGGAAGACTTCGGCGGCTATCAGCGCGCTGGCCAAACTTCCTGATCAGCAAGATTCTCTGATCCGGGCTGTGAGCTCCTCATCCCAGCTGTTGTACGAACTGAATCGCACGATGGGAGCGGCGGTAGACCACCGCGGACCTGCGGTGCGCTTTGGAACTCGTTTACAGCCGCCCGGCCTCAATCAGGGCACAGATGGGGGTTCGTAGCTCGGAACCTCATATGATTCGGCGATTTTGGACCTGAACAGCACCTGGACTTGGAAGGCTGCAGTCAAAAAGAACACTGTGGCCTGGATTGAAGATAAACAAAAGAACTATCTAATCTGGTTTCTGCACACGACCTTGAAAAGAAGGCTGTCTGGAAACTATTCTCCTGGAGTGAAGCTGAGAGACCTTGCTGACCCCCCCCCCCAGAGATCTCTGTGGGTGTGCTCGGAGGCGCCAAGCTGAACAACTGCTGAACTGTGCTATCTGAATGTTGCTCACAGACTCTTTGATCTCCTTGCATGTCGTCAAACTGCAACAATGTCTTGTCTGGATGTGCTTAATGCTGATAGAGTTTTTGGGACTTTATCATAGAGTGTCTTAAGGCAATCTTTGATAGATTCTTTTTTTGAATATCACAAATGATACCTATTGTGTTTTCCTTTTTTCCATATCTGATTTGACCTTCATCCCGAGACGGATGAGAGAGGCCGCGCTGAAGAACATGTCATGTGTTTGAATATGCAGCAGCTTTACATTCTCTCCCTCTTCTGGACGACTGTGTATACATTATCACGTTGTATTGGTGAGAACTGGTGCAATGTTAATAAAAGCTCTTGTATCTTGTATCTTGTATCTTGTATTACAGATACTGGCTGTTACAGAGGGCGTAAACAGATCGTTGAAGGGCGTGGACTTCAGAACGCAGTATCAGAAACCGGTCGTTCAAAACGAAAGTTAAAAATGGCAGAATTAAAAAGGGTATAATTAATTATCTAAGAATTATTTTGTGTATTAAAATGAATTAATATTGTCAAGATAGCACACAGACATAACATAAAAATTTTAAATACTTACATGTGGTCCCTTTAAGTTCCTGGACGCTGACCTCAAATGGATCGCAGCCATTGAGAAGACGACCCGGCATTGTCTCTACTTTCTGAGGATCCTCAAAAAGATCAACTTGAAGAGAGAGCTGCTGATCATCTTCTACTGTTTAAAGTGTGCTGAGTATCTCAGTGTGGTTTTTCAACTGCACCACAGCACACAAGATGGCACTGCAAAGTGTCATTGACACTGCTCTAAAATGATTAATCACCCTCTTTCCTCCCTGGTGGACCTCTGTAGAGCACAGGCACGCAGCGTTCTGAGGGACAGCACACACCCAGGACATCGGGTGTTTGAGCTGCCGCCCTCTGGCAGGAGACCGAGGTGCTGAGAGCTCGGACAAACACACAGAGACAGTTTTTATCATCAAGCAAAAGCACTGATTACAAATATTTGCATGACCATGTCAGACTTCTTTTATCAGTCTATACCTGTATTTTTTATTATTTTATAGAATCTCAACTTTTTTATACATGTTATATTTTATATAAGTTTTAGAGTGTTTTGATAGAGCTTATTATTTTTCTCCCTTTTTTTGCCTTTTAATGAGAACAATGCATTTTTTTAGGTTGCATGTTTTCAGAAGGAGAAACGGACTGTGCTCTAATTTAGTTGTACTGGTGCACAACGTGTAACTGTACAATGACATGAAAGAGTTAACCATCTCTCTTTAAACCCACAATATGTGGCCAAAGAAACAATAAGATACAGGTGCAACTGAAAAAAAAAATTTGATAATCGTTAAAATCTTTTTCTATGTTTTTGGTCAATCATTTCAAAAAGTGAATCTCAAATATTATCATTACACATAGTTTAACTGTCATAATATGTTTTGTTTACATGTGTGGTTTATAATTCATTTAATTTGAATATTGATTTGTTTAGTAAGTTACACCATGTAGGAACCATTGTTCAGTGCTATGTTGCACTTGGGACATTTTAAGTTGTTGCAACCCTCCTCCAAGAAAGCTTGTGCAGCAAGAAAAGTTTGATGCTCTGCCTAAAGGTTTAACATGTTACATTTTCTTTTGAAGATTTACTTTTATTTTGTGCAGCCAGCGAGGTATGTTCATTTGCGTTACGTGTCATTGTGCATATTTGTGTGTAATACATGAATATGTATATTTTGTACATTATGTATTTTGAGCAGTTCCATGGTGGATTTGATGACCATAAGTGTCAGTAAGATGAATACATCTTACTACGGTGTTGTCTATTTATTGGAGGGAGTGAAATATTTCACTCTGTGCAATGAATCTATGTAATACATGAGAAGAAAAAAACTTTCTGAAATGATTGACAAAAAAAGGTTTTTGTGATATTCAAATTGTTTTTAGTGCATAGTCTGCCTAAATGAAATGGTGTACTGTATTTTTATTGTGTATGTTTAGAAATGTCCAAGTGCGTTTCACTGTACATTCTTCAAATGGATGCTTAGTACGTGCGCTCAGCATTTTATGATTAACATATTTATTTAGATAGATAAACTGAACTGATTTCAAGTTTTGTCTGAAATAACTAAATACTAAATTAACTTCTTGGGACTGAAAATGTTTCATAAGAACGGTAAACCTAAGCAGTCTTTACTGAACTGTGAAAGCTCGTGGCTGCTCCCTTTCTTTTCAGCAATATTTAAAAGCCACCACCAGATACTCAAGAGCCTCCAAGGTCCACTGGACAAATCCCCCTTAGCGCCAACCGTTCCCTTAATACACACCAATGACCTGCCCTCAGCTCAGTGTGTGGTCCTCTGTTCCTCAACAAAAAAAAAAGGGAAAATGTAAAAAGAGCTGACATCTCTATCTCAGGTGCTTCTTTTTCCACACATCCTGTATCTGACTGCGAATTACGGTAACACATTTCCCTGCTGATTTGTTCTTCTGCTGATCTGTATAGCACCCATCTGATCGCAGCTCAAAAGGTTTGTGTAGGCAGGGTCACATTTTGAAACTTTATGTTTGGACCTTTAGAACTGTTCTCCAGGATGTATTTTGTTTAACTAACAGAACATGCCCTGTGTCCCTGCTGTCCTTTGCTTCCAAGCCCTGAGAGGGAATTAAACTCTGGCTGGGAGGATACACGCATCACGGTGGTGGGAATTTTAATCACCAGAAATCTGCTGCCTTTTCCTCTCCCACCGTTTTGACACTCAAATAATGATGAAACTGGTTTTGTCATTTGGTTCCCACTGGTTTTGCTCACAGACAAAAAAGGGGAAGCAACCAATATAAAGAGCAAATTAAAGCAACGACAAATCGGCTTTAATAAACAAAAGAGTGGACTTTTGTTTGGAAGTTTGTGTTTTTTTTGTAACAATTGTCTCTATGTGTAAGACCAAATGGTTGTCTTGTTTGTGGGACCCTGTGATGAACTTCGACCTGTCCAGGGTGAATCCCACCGCTCGCACATGACTTCTGGACACAACACCCACGACCCGTAAAAGTAAAGGTGATGGACGGCTGGATGGATAAATGAAAGTTATATTTATTTTATCTAGACATACGAAACACGCTTGTTTTACAGCATATCTGTATTTTTGCACATACTTTAACATGAAATACACATACTATACAGTAACAATCACCCAGAGATCAAGGTAACTGATGGTTATATTTCTTGCAGACACTCCTTGAAAGTGTTTTGTCATGCCCAATCAGACGAGGCAGCATAATTATTTTTTTTATATATATCGGAGCTCTGATTATGGACCAGAGGGGTTTAAACACTCAGCGGTAGGTCAGCTTGACAAAGTCCTGGGCTGTGTGTGTCTTATTGCAAGTGTGTGGCACACTCTACTCCTATCAGACTTTACTCTCCTCTTGAAGCAGAACAGATCCTCTGGATAAGCTCACTCAGAGGCAGAGAACCCTTCATCTCCACCCCCCCACCCCCACCAGTATACACATAATGTATTTATGCCTACATGGCATGCACCTCCTCCTTCCACCATCTCATCTGTTGAGATCTAATTGTCAGAACGATAAAACAAAGACACAAATGATTTTTCTCTTTTTCGCTCAACTGCTTCCCCCCCACCAGTATGCAAACTATAAATGAAGGGATAGAGTTTCTCCGAGCAGGACTGAGCCACTGGGAGCAGACGTCAAGCGACTGTGAATGTGAGGAAACAGAACAAGCACCATGATGTTTTGGTCTGTAAATGATGATGGATATTGTTGCATCCCCAACCACCTCTCAGAACAGGCGGGGAGTCAAACACAAACGCCACATTCCAACATAAATGTGCCAGACACACTAAAAAAAACTTGTTTTTTACTGCTTTGCAATTGATAAAGTAAGGGTTTGACTTAAGTTTGGAGGAAAATTATTGAAAAATTAAACATGTCTGCAAATTTAGAGACTGAGGCCATTTCAGAGTTAATAATTGAGATAAATAATTATTTAATGGGCTTTTAGGGTCAGGGATAGACGTTTCTTGACATCCAGTTTAGCTATTTTGATTTTCATCTTCTTGCTTTTTTTTATTGGCAACAAATGATGTTTCTTTCCCAAGACGCCGTGATGAAAAACAGTTTGTTACTGGGCTTTGCTTTTTCGACTCAGATTTGAAGTTTGGTTTTCACCGGAAGCAAACGGAAACCAGCCTTCCAGTGATTCTACTGGAAAGAAGTCGGCTTGTGTTCAGCGCGCTCACATCTTTGCCTCCAGAAGGGTCCAGAAACGTTTCAAACTGAATCGTTAAAATGATACTTTCAAACACCCCGACGCCGATGTGCCTGTGAGATAACCGATTACAGAAAAACACAACAGATGCAAAACAACAAACAAAAAGTAATGTTAAGTAATGTTTTTAAGGATGAACTGACTGCTCTTCTTAAGTTGTACCTTTTAAAATGTTATGATGGAGGTACTTTTTATTAATTTTATTCTTTTTATTCCTTTATCTTGTTTTAAATTTTAGTTGTATGAATGTGTTGGCTGTCTCACTACCATTATCATTACCTGCTGTAAATGAATTGCCCCTCGGGGACCTAATAATAAAGTTGAAGAGTTGAAACAAAAGACACTTTTTAAAATTAAACCGTGGCCTTTAGTTACACACAAATTGACAAAACAACAAAAAAAAAACATTGATGCTAATCTTAAGATTAGTTTGCTCACATAGGGTTTGGTAGCAATATAGAAACAAGCTCAGACGACCTCTCCGACCCCCGGGCCTCCAGGTTTCTGTAACGCACGTCCTCCACACGTCACTTCTTTTAGCGTTGACAAGCTAGAAGCGTCCCACAGTAGCCTTTTCCTTGTTGACAACTTCAAAAGGTTATTTTGCACCGGTCACAACAAAATATTATTTTCAGGGTTTGTGTAACTCGACAATGTGGGGTGAATTAATTTTTTTTTAAATCACAAAACATAGTGACAAGTTGTCCAGTTTTACCACATGGCAAATGTCAAGTGTGACATATATGAGCTTATGAAAATGACAAGTGAAGACAGGGCAGATCACAAATCCAGTCATCTGTCACGCTTTATTAGCTCAAGCAGAAAGGCTGAATATTTCCCGTCTCGCCGTGTGACACATTTGGTGAGCAGATGAGCTCCACTGTAAAATAAGAGCTTAGATGTTAACAAAAACACACACCGCCCTAAGAAAAAAAAAACTCCTTTTGATGACGAGCAGTCAAGTTTAACACGAGGGCTAACACAGACACAGCCGCCTGCTGATCAACTGAACGTTCGCCTCGTTTAGAGAAAATTCACATAAAAATGCCCCAAAGTTTATTTTTATGTTTATTAAATTTGTTCATTTTTTTTTTACAAAAGAAACACAATACAAGACAATCCTATTAATGATAACGTACAAAATATTAAAAAAATGAAAGGTAGCAGAAAGAAGAATAAATCTTATTATATCTGCCCCTTTTTTCAAACAATCAGATTAAACAATAATAATCTTCCACCAAGTTACACTTTGACCAAACTAAAACACAGGGCTATTAAATTGCTCAGGGGCCAAATGCAGTTATTGTCATTAATTAAGCTTGTTAGTTTAAAATCTAGGCTTAGTTAATTCATTCAACCTTTATTTATACAGGCTAATCTCATTGAGCCATGAGAACTCGCTGGTTAACTGGACAGTCAGTCATTCATTCAATTCATTCAACCTTTATTTAGTCAGGTAAATCTTATTGAGCCTCATAGGCTCATTTACGAAAGCGACCTGCTAAAACTAAAGAACGATGAACAGCAATGGTAGAATTTCCTTAAACAATAAACAATAAACAATAGAAAACAAAAGAGAGAAAAAAAACAAAAGAGAGAAATACATTTTTTTTTAACAAAGTATCAAAAAACTAGCAAAACATTATAAGGTAGACGTATAAAATCAAAGACAGGAACAAATCTGCATTGGTTTTTGCCAGGATTCCAACAGATTCTGAAAACCATTTAGAGAAGTCAAGGTCGAGAGCTTCAGATCTTTTTGTAAGATATTCCATGAAGCAGGAGCGGAGTAGGAGAAGGCCCTTTTTCCAAGTTCAGTCCTCACTGACGGAACACTGCAGGTAATCATGTCCTGAGAGCGCACACTGTAGCTGCACTCACGCAAAGACATGTAGGAGGAGATGTATGAGGGCAGCAGACCAAGAAGTGATTTAAAGATGAAAATGTACCAGTGGAAGAGTCTGCGTGAGGTTAATGATGTCCAGTTAACCAGTGAATACAGGGTGCAGTGGTGGGTACGATAATCACAACCAGTTATGAATCTTAGTGCACCATGATAGACAACATCCAACATCCGCAGGGTGCTTGTAGGAGCATTCATGTAGAGAATGTCACCGTAATCAATGGAGGGAAGGAAAGTCACAGATACAAGGCGTTTCCTAACATTCAGTGTTAGACATGATCTGTTTCTGAAAAAGAAACCCAGTTTAACTTTCAGTTTCTTCACTAGGTTTTCCACGTGGAGTTTAAAAGAGAGATGTGAATCGATCAGGATACCCAGATATTTATAGGAATCAACAAACTCAATAGGGACACCATTTGAGGATAAAATCAGAGGAAGATCTGCTGGAACCGCCTTCCTACTTGAAAAAAACATCCCTTTTGTTTTATCAGCATTTAGGACAAGTTTGAGATGGAACAAATCTGACTGGATGATGTCAAAAGCGGATTGCAGTAACTGGAAAGCCTTAGCTACTGTTTTAGCTCGGCAGTAAACAACTGTATCATCAGCATAGAAATGTAAGGATGCATCAGGGATGCAGTGACCTACATTAGCTATGTAGATTGTAAAGAGAGTTGGTCCTAAAACTGAGCCTTGTGGTACACCATTTTTAACTGTTAAATAGCTGGAAGAAGTACCGTTATGTTGAACACATTGCCTCCGATTGGAAAGATAGTTAGAAAACCAACCGATGGTGTGATCAGAGAAACCGATTTCTGAGAGCTTATGACACGATCAGAGAAACCGATTTCTGAGAGCTTATAACACAGGATGTTATGATCCACAGTGTCAAAAGCTTTAGACAGATCTAAGAAAAGTGCAGCACAATAATCCTTAGCATCCAATGCTTCAACAACATCATTCAGAACATTCAGAGAAGCAGTTGTTGTGCTGTGTTTTTTCCTGAAACCAGATTGATGGAGAGGTATGAGTCTAGATAATTTTTGATTTGAGAGTTTATCAGTTTTTCAAGAACCTTGGCTAAAATGCAGTTTAGAGATCGGTCAATAGTTGTTCAGTAAGGTGGGGTCACCTCCCTTCAGCAAAGGAAGAACAAAGGCTGTTTTCCAAGCATCCGGAATGGTGTTTTGGCTTATGGACAGATTAAAGATGTGGGTCACAGGGACTGTGATGATATGAGCAGCCAGCCTTAAGAAATAAGGTGGAAGTTCATCTGGACCTGCAGATTTTTTTGGATCAAGATCATTTAACAGTTTATTTACCTCACTGACTGAGAACGGAGAAAAAGAGAAGGTGTGATTAACAGATGGTTGACTTGTAGGAGGGATTTGATTTGTAGAAGTTTGATTATTAGATGAAGTGGCTGATTTTCCATTTGTAACTGTGTCAAATAATGAACTAGAAGCAACAAAATGTTTATTGAAACAGTTCAGGATCTCGTGCTTATTTGACACAGGAACAGAGTCAACAAGAAATTGTGATGGGAGGTCAGATGATTGGGGGGTGCCTGAGAGAGATTTAATGGTTTTCCAGAATTTTTTAGGATCGTTTAGATTTTTGGAGGTCTGAGATAAGAAGTAGTTACGTTTTGCGGCTTTGATGGCAGTTGTGCATTTATTCCTTAGCTGCCGAAATTTCAACCAATCAGTGTCTGAGTGTGATTTTCTTGCTGCGGCCCAAAGATGATCTCTCCAGTGCAGGAGATCAGCTAGTTCAGGAGTAAACCAGGGGCTGTCACGGCCCTTTATCCTGAACTGCCGGAAAGGAGCGTGTTTGTTTACAAAGTAAATGAAACTATCATGAAAATAGTTCCAAGCGGTGTTCACGTCATTGATTTGTAGGATACGTTGCCAATCAAAGTGGGATAGATCCCAAAGGAATGACTGTTCACTGAAACGTTTCAAATCCCTTTTTGAATTATTCTGGGCTTAGCAGGTGGAAGTTTAGTAGATCTAAGAGCTGCTATTACGGAATGATCACTCAAAACGTTAGCAAATACACCATCATTAACTTCAAGCAGACTCTTCCACTGGTACATTTTCATCTTCTTGGTGTGCTGCCTTCATACATCTCCTCCTACATGTCTTTGCGTGAGTGCAGCCACAGCGTGCGCTCTCAGGACATGATTACCTGCAGTGTTCCCTATGTGAGAACTGAGCTTGGCAAAAGAGCCTTCTCCTAGTCCGCTTCATGCTTCCTGGAATATCTTACAAAAAGATCTGAAGCTCTCGACCTTGACCTCTCTAAATGGTTTTAAGAATCTGTTGGAATCCTGGCAAAAACCAATGCAGACATGTTCCTGTTTCTACATCTCCCTTATAATGTGTCTGTTTTGCTACTTTGATATCTTTGTTTTAACTTGTTAAAAAAAATCTGTATTTCTCTCTTATGTTTGTCTATTGTTGATTGTTCAAGGAAAATCTACTATTGCGGTCATCATCATTCTTTAGTTTGTAGACAGGTCTCTCTTGTAAATGAGTCCTCGAGGCTCAACGGGATTAACCTGTATAAATAAAGGTTGAATGAAAAAAGTTCCAGACAGAACATTTTAAGTACAGCCAACAGTAAACAATAACAATAAACTACAGTTAAAATGCAGTTAAAATAAGAGCAGAGAAAAACAAGAACATATCTGCCTTGATTTTTCCATTGACATTATCAAATATTTAAATAAATAAATAAAATAAAAAACGGGCCCAATGGTGGGCTGAACTGAGCTCACCAGTGGGCCTGATTTGGCCCCTGGGCCGCCAGTTGAATAGCACTGGTTTAACATCCATCCATCCATTTTCTTCCGCTTATCCGGGGTCGAGTCGCGGGGGTAGCAGCCTAAGTAGGGAGGCCCAGACTTCCCTCTCCCCAGCCACTTGGAGCAGCTCCTCTGGGGGAATCCCAAGGCGTTCCCAGGCCAGCCGAGAAACATAGTCCCTCCAGCGTGTCCTGGGTCTTCCTCTGGGTCTCCTCCCGGTGGGACATGCCCGGAACACCTCACCAGGGAGGCGTCCAGGAGGCATCCTAACCAGATGCCCGAGCCACCTCAACTGGCTCCTCTCGATGTGGAGAAGCAGACTGGTTTAACATCTGAAAATTAAATCTTTGTGTTGGTGTGTCCTGGAATTTGTTTTCAGCCACTTTTTTTTAGAAGAGGAGTGAAAGGTGGCAGCCTGTTAAAAACCAGTGTTTATTTCGTTTCTGCGTCATGGTTTGAAGAAACAAGGAACTCACACAAACACTTACAGTATAAACGCACAACACAAAAAGGGTTACATGGTGCATGTGCTGTTAGGGGATCATTTTTTTCTTGTCAGCAAAACAAAAAAAACCTCCAAGTCCTACACCAAAGCATGGAATTATGAATTACAGCTTATTGTGCAATGTTTTGTGTTTTTGTGCCTGACACAGGAGGGCAGTCTTTCAACGCTTCACTCCAAACCAGCATCATTTTGCTCATAAGCCTCCCAGTTATGAGTGTGAAGATGAAATTACTTTAAAATACAATTTGTGTAAGTATCCCATATAGCCGCCTGAATTTCAGGCTTATGCCAGAAAAGAAGCCTCTCGTTCGGTTAAGCACGACTTCTTTCCCGTTTCACCTCATTTTCACCCTCCGAGACACGCTCAGCCAAGAATGCTTACACGTCGTGTTTGGAAATGTCATAATTGAAAAATGTCCCGAGTCAACATTGACTCATGGTTGTGCATAAAGCTATCTGCCGTTTCAGCGTTTGCTGTGCCCCTTGGACAAACAGGGGAGCTGCTCGGATGCACGCTGACATTCCCCGGCCTTCGTGACCCCCTCCTTCGTTCCTCTTCTCTTGGTTTTTGGATTCAGACGTTCACAAGCTGTTTGTGAACGTGAGCTGTATTCTCCGTCGGCTCAAGCGGAGGTGTTGCTGCGTGGAGCAGGTTCTGGGTGAAGGTGAGGTGGTCCTGCAGAGGAAGTGCTAACAAACCCTGGGAAGTATCACTGGCGTTGATGTGCTGCCGATATATCCCACCAGCCCCCACCTCCACCTCCAAACGGAGATCCTATTAATCATCCTGTCAGTCCAGCAGCACATTTGCTTTCTTGCAGCAGACACACATAAACACAAACAACTAAATAATGCAGCTGGTCACTGTGAAGAGGGAGCGAGGGAGTCATCTCGCTGGAAATGGGAGGCGAGTCGGAGGGCCTCCAGATGTGCGTGCAGTGTTTGCGCTGCAGTTGTTGAAACCTTTATTGGTCTTTGTTGGGCTGTTTAGTGTTTGGTGTTTTATGGTTTGTTTCCTTTGTGATGTCAGCCTTATAGTGTAAGTGTGCAGCTCGGACTAACTGTTTTTTTTCTTTCTACTCCTCATGCTGGGAAGCCATCCCCCCGTGGGGAAAAGAGGCTAACTTGAAAGTGTTTTCCTCAGAGGAGCACTCGGCACTGGAAACGTGTGTGTGCATATGAAGAAAAGGGTGTGAGTGAATTTGACTTTTAACTTCAGGCCCTCGTTGCCAAATGTCGTCAAAGTGCAGGACTGGAGGTGGGAACGTGAACAGCGGAACAACGTCAACAGCTTCTGTTTGGGGGGTTCTTTTCGGAAAATGGGAAACTTTTTGTTTCACGTGCCCCCCAAAATGTGCAGGACGGGGTGAACGGAGCAGCTCACTCCCTTCATCTCAATAGCCGTGTTTCCATCAAGGTTTCTAGCTGCGCATTTTGAAGTAGCGCAGCAGAAAAGCTTAATGGAAACGGCAAAATGCGAGGTTACTTCCTGAAATACGCTAAAAAGTTTATACGCTCGCTTGAGGTGGTTTTTGGGATTTGAGATGCGCTAAACGACAGATGGAAACACATTTTCCGACTCATTTCTGACGTAGCGAACATTCACGTCACGTGACGTTCAGCTGTTTCCGCTCCGGACAACATGTAACATCGCTAAAACTAGTTGGCATGACAGAATAAATACAACTCGCCCGATAGCAACACGTACCTGAAATATTCTCTCCATTTTGACGAGATGTGTGGCCGGGTTCTGTTTTCAACCGCTACTTCCTGTTTACTGTAGACATGCGCAGTGCTGACGTCTGACGTAATGACGCTGACGTCTGACGTAATGACGCTGTGCGCGGCTTGGAAGAAGCGCTTCAAGCCAGTAGATGGAAACACTTCTGATCTGCATTAATTTGTATTTACATATTTGCGAGGTAGCTCAAAATACGAAATCAAAATGGATGGAAACACAGCTAATGAGTGTGCCTAAAGCCAGACTGAGTTAGTCGCGTGATGTCACTCCAGTCCCCACACACATTTTCAGTAGTTGTTTCTGTGGTCGTGTAAAGGTTGGGTTACGATGCTGTTTGGGAATATGACATTTCTCCGTTTTGTTTTGCTTTGAGTTTGACGTCCTTTGTAAGTTTGTTCTCTTACTCACGCTCTTAAATTGATCAATAAACGCCCAAAAGTCACACATCAATAACAAACGTGACATGCATTCTGCCCTGATTATTATAAATACACTCAGCTCAGTTCCCATAATTACTGCAGACTAATTATTACCTTGATTAAATACCTTATATTTAAAATTGCACACTTTCTCAGCTCTTGCTGCTACAGCTGCTGTATGATGGGAAATGTAACCCCGGTCAGATCTTTGCAAGAGGAGAACACAAAGCTCGGGTCAGACCTGCGGAGCGGCTCCGTTTCAAAGGCGAGAAGCAGAAATCTCTGGAGCTGCCGTGCTGCAAAGCGCCGCTGAGGCCTGGCAGGCGGCTCCCCGGGCCCCGGGCCCTCCGCCGTGCCAGGCTGCTGTGAAACGGACACTTGTGGGCTCGGCCTGCTCCGTCTGTCCACACAGTTGTTAATGATAACATGCGCTGGCCTCATGCACTTGATCACATGAGCCTCTCATGGCCTGCCAAGTGGTTGCGTATGATCTTACAGTGCTAATACGTGTGTTCTGTGAGCACCGGACTC
This sequence comes from Garcialebias charrua, assembly GCA_038048925.1. NCBI lineage: Eukaryota > Metazoa > Chordata > Actinopteri > Cyprinodontiformes > Rivulidae > Garcialebias > Garcialebias charrua. Next base: position 31,773 of record JBBPBX010005963.1, read on the forward strand.
GTCCTGCACATCGTCAGCCTCCAGCTTTGCTCCGGCCACAGAAATGACTGCTCATGTTAGTTTTATTCACCGTTTATTGTTTGTTGCTCACATTGTGCTTTTCTTCTTCTTCTTCTTTCAGCTGCTCCCGTCTTCAGGGATCGCCACAACGAACTAAGTCATACAAAAAAAAATTTTAAATTTTTTTTATGCCGGATATCCTTCCTGACACAGCCACAGAGCACCGAGCTACCACGGCCCTCTGTGTGGAGCAGAGAGCTGCTATAGGTTAAGAGCCTTGCTCAAGGGCCCAGACGGCGGGTTCGGATGTTGTCAGTCCATACAATGGGCGTTATCAACTGTTATCATCCCTATTTGTAGCAGCGAATAGGTGACAATCTACCTGCTAGCATGTTTAAAAGAACGTTATTAGCGTTGTTATCGGCTGTAGGCAGCGTGTTTCCGTAAACCAGGAAGTGTTGTGTTTTTGTTTTTTTCAGCTTATGTAACCGTTTTCCTCAACCTAACCTTAAACTTGACCCAGAGGACCAACCCTAAACCTAACCCCCTAACCCTTGTGTCTAAACCTAACCAAGACCCTAAACCTAACGCCAGAGGCTTTACTCTGGGGCGGCCGTGGCGTAGTGGTAATGGCAGTCGTCCCCCGATCGGAAGGTTGGCGGTTCGAATCCCGGTTCCCCACACCATGTGTCGTTGTGTCCTTGGGCAAGACACTTAACCCCGAGTTGCTCCCGGTAGGACTGGAAAGCACCTTGCATGGTAGTCTGCCGCTACCGGTGTATGAATGTGTGTAGCATTCAATGTGTGTAGCACTTTGAGATTTTCACTAATGAAAAGCGCGTTATAAATTGAATTCATTATTATTATTATTATTACTCTAAACCTGACCACGTAGCTAAAGACAGAGCCTGCTGTCATCGCTTGTAACGGTGACAACGTACCTTTAAACCTCCTAGGAGGTACAGGAGGGGCAGTCTGACCGCTACGAATGGGGATGATAATAATTGATAAGGGCCATTTTATGGTTGATAACATCCGAAGCGGGTGGCCCAGAGTGGGGTGGTGGAGGCAGGTGTGGGTGCTTCACCTATACCCCACCCACATTTTTGATGTCATCAGTACCAGGAGTTGAACCAGCGATCTTCCAATCACAGGTCCGCCATCACTAACCTCTGTGCCACCACCCCCCACAAAAATAAATACGTTAAAAAAAATGTGCATTTAAATATCTATGAATAGTGAAAATCTCGTTACAATTTGTGGATTATTTTTTGTGATTATTTGGATTCAGAAAAAAAAACAATAAGTCAATTAAATTTACTGATATATTGTTTTCAATGTGGTTTGGCTCATTCCTGCTTTTAATTTAAAATAAATCACATCAACAGCGTGATTAAACAATCTTCTTTATTTTCATTTCAGAACGTTTGCAGGTACAGGTTGTAAAATCATATTTGATTTATTTTGCATTTATATTCCATATATTTTGAAAACTCATG
>JBBPBX010005963.1:38122-57386 GCA_038048925.1 Garcialebias charrua
ACACACACACACACACACACACATTCCCTGTAAACTTGTTACAACTAAGTTAAAAATAAAGTCTGCAACTCGAGCACTTCTTTACGCATGCACGCGCATCAGCTGCAGCAGCAGCGTCACAACTTTCACTTGCACGCGCTCAATGTTCAAAAACAAGAGAAACAGACACATGCGTTTGGAAAAGCCCTTAATAACGACATTATAAAATAAATAAATGTATAATTGTTTGTCCATGATCGGGATCTTGAGCACCGCTGTGCACGCGCTGCAGGAACAACTTCTGCACAACTCCAAGAACTGGTGGAGGCGGGAGGGGTGCAGGGGTGAGGAGGGGGGGAGGAAAGCTGAGGGGATGGCATGGAGAGGGGGAGGGAGGAGAGGTGAGATGGTGAAGAGAGCGCAGGAGGAGGAGGAGGAGGAAGAGGAGGGGAAGAGATAAGTGATCTAAAGGGGAGAGGATAGGACAAAAAAAAGTGATGATGATGATGATGATGATGATGATGATGATGAATACATTGGAAAGTTTTTTGGCCCGCGCGAGGGTGTCAGCTTGAGTGTCCTGTGCGCATGTGCGAAGGTGTCCAAACTGACAATGCTGGTGAGATGAAGATAGTGTTGTTGCTGCTCGTGGGCTCACGGAGGACGACCAGAGGAATCTACCAGAGACGACATGAGGTCCAAGGCGAGGGCGAGGAAGCTGCTGGCAACCACCAAAAGTAGGTGTCACGCCGTCCCGGTGCGCGTGCGTGCAGCCGCCGCGGATCCACACTCCGTGCGCGCGCGCGTCATTTCAGGCTGTCGCGTTTTGAATGGGAGCGGCTCTGAGAACTTTATTTAAAACTGAAGAAGAAGAAGAAGAAGAAGAAGAAGAAGAAGAAGAAGAAGAAGAAGAAGCTCGCGCTCCGGTGCTCGTGCGCGCTGCGCTGCTTTGTCCGGTGTCAGAAAGTTCCACGCGTGAAGTTGATCACGTTAAAAAAGAGCAAACAAATCTCTGCTCCTGCTTTTCAGCTTGTTCACGCGCAGGTTTCCATACTTTTTTTTTTTTTTTCCTCCTCCGCTCCAGAAACGCACCAGAAAGTTGAAGTGGATTGTAACTTTTTTTTTGTCCACAGTCCTTTCCACGTCTTGTGAAATAAACACTCCCGGGTTTAGAAATAGTGGGCGCTGTGGCGCCGCGCGGCTCCTCCGGCGCAGCGCGCTCCGTCCTCACGCCGACATGTGAATTTGGCACGATGGCAACATTTTAATGCACACTTCATTTTTGTGTGTGTGTGTGTGTGTGTGTGTGTGTGTGTGTGTGTGTGTCCCACCAGGCCTGCTGCACCGGGTGCTGCACACTGGTTCCTCCTCGAGGGAACGCCAATCAATAACCTTCCGCTGCGCGCGTCACGCGCAACAAATTCACGCGTTCACTTTGGAGAACACGGGCCGTGTTGTTGTTGTTGTTTATTGTTTGACATTTGTTTATTGATGCTGCATTGATTCATCTCTCTTTTATTTAGTGATTCCCATTTTTGGATGATTGAACTTTTTTTTATAAACACTCGTCACTAATTTTTTTAATTTTAATTATCCATATTTTAACTGAATGTGTGACCTGTAAAGGGTTAAATTGAATGCTTGCTCATTTATTTGCGTTTTATTATTTACAGTGGTTGTGTTGATTTAAGAAAACAATTGAACGTGTTCATTTTTCGTTCAGAACATTATTTTATTTTTATTTTTGAGTGGCCTCGATAATACAGTTTTAGTCCAACTATTTTAAAATAATAACATTTAATTTAAATTACAAAGAATATGGCTTTTATTTTAATTTATTTTATTTTATGACATATTTCATTTCATATTTTTAATTTATTTATTTTTTTTAAAATATATTTTGGAGGGCTCAGTTGCATTAAATAACAAAAAAGAGCCCCCTCATTATTCCACCTTAAAGCTTTTGCACGACTTCTGCTCATGACAGCCACGGATCGAGTTTCTCGTGGAAGATCAGGTGGGCATAAAGAAAGAAAACGATTTGAAATCTGCTTTGTAAAAAAAAAAAATACTTAAACACGTCGAGGATTCTTGATCTCCAAACACAAAGTGGGTTTGGAGCAGTGCGCGCGACGCAGCGCACACCAACAGGCCTCAGATCTGTTGCGTTTCTGCGGTGCAGGAAAAACTACAAGAAGTTGCAGACGTGGGAAATATTTAGTTCATATTGAAAACAGGCCAGAATGAGTGGAAATGAGTGGAATGGTCAGAACGCGCAGGCCCACTATCACTGCACGTGCTCAACAGTTTCAAACCTCGCGTGTGTTTTCTGCTCTTGTCAGCTGCAACATGAGCCACAAGGCTGGAAATGTTGGACTGTTATAGACAAAAATCTAAAAATGCATTTTGCTTTCTGAGAGTTGCTGATCGTTTCAGAATGAGAGGTTGATTATTTATCGCTTGTATAAAGTAAAAAAAAAAAGTATAATTTGAAATAGTTCGTGAATAATTTATAATATTTCTGTTTCAACCTCTGGTTTGGAATTTCAAGACTTGGTTTTAATTAAAATCACATTTGTCCGTAAATATAAAAAAATATATAATTTAAAAAAAAAGGGGGAAAAAAAAGAAGATGAATATTCATGGCTCCCTGCCCCAACTGAGATTTTTATTTTATTTATTTTATTTATTTATTTGTTCCTGTGTAGTTTGTGGCTGAGGGCTGAGTGTTTGAAAAGCCCAACACCTCGCGGCTGTTTTATTGTGGTCAATTCTTCTGGGCCCGTTTGTAGCTTTAAATTGGTTTTGGATCAATTAAGGCTTCCGGTTGAGTGAGTGTAGATTTATTTTCTCGTTTTTTCTTTCTTTTCTCTCTCTCTCTCTATTTCAAGGCACGTGTGGACAAAATAGCCACACACAAACGCGGGCACGCGCACCACACTCACACACATAATGCTGTAAACATTTGCCCACTGACCTCTGCACCAATGCCAAAATAAATGTGAAGTAAAAGGAAATATGAAAGACTTTGACTTCACTCACACATGAACCTTCTCAATTCATTATTTTCTGCTTTATCAAGTTAATAAAACATTTTTCAACTTTTCTTTATCATTTTTCTCTACAAAAAGCTGCCTCTTCTGTGGAGCTCATACACGATCTGTCAGTTTCCAGCTCATGAACCCCTCTCTCTGTCTCCATCTGACCCACTCTGTTTTTACACAGTTCCACGTATCCTTCAGATCTTTGTGGCCCATTAGAACATGCACTCCCAGCCATGAAGTCGGCGTGGCTCAACAGCTTCTTGTGTTTTGACAGAAGTAATAAAACCCAACCCATAACACTTGAAAACCAACAATGGTCGCTATGTTTAACTTTGGGCTTAACGGTCAGGGTCTCCAATGTTTCGGTGCCATGCAGCTGTAATGCGTAACACAGTTCCCCTTCACGTTTGCAGATTAGAGCCTGACAACATAAACGATAGGAGCATCAAATAAACAGCGGTACTAATGCACGTCGTTTTAGGTGCTTTTATTTTGAAGTTGAAGCATCAGTAAGGCCCTGAGAAGAAGCAATGTTTAGAGGAACTGTATTAATGATCAATGCAGTGATCAGTTTTGTTACGAAATGTTCAATACTCACAATAAGTTACACTTTTTATTTTAGTTTAAAAATCATTCAACTGGGAAATATACCTTTAAACCACCTGAGGCATTACCTCATCGTTGCAGTCTTTCCCTGAACCACCATCTTTGCATCTTTGCAGCTGTCTCACATTCTCCTATTGGTTGTATGTATATTGAAACTATAGCACAAATTTAACGTGTATATTTTTTTAAATTCTTGCTTTATTATTATTATTATTATTTCCCCCACTTCAATATAGTTTCTATTCGCATTTTTACAGAGCACCGAGTGACAACAAAACTAATCTCACTGCACCATATGAGGAAGTAAGAGATCTAAATCATTAATTTAATTATAAATGACCAATTTCAATCCATTGGAGTCAAAATCAGCTGTTTATTCAAAAAATATGTCAATGGTTTTAAGGCTAGTTGTCTATTTTCTGTTCATCATATAAAGTTATCTTTCATTAACTAAATCATTTGTTTGAGAAAAAGAAACTTTTGTGTTGTGCTGTTTGAATTTTTGATTTGAGAATTTATTATTATTATTATTATTATTATTATTATTATTATTATTATTATTATTATTATTATTATTATTATTATTATTATTATTATTATTATTATAAGAACTACCTGTGCCTGCTGATGAAGGACTGTAAAGTGATCACAACCATTTGAAACAGAAGCACTTTCTGGTTAAAGGTTGTTGGACATCAGTTTATAATTTCATCCATCCATCCATCCATCCATCCATCCATCCATCCATCCATCCATCCATCCATACATACATACATACATACATACATACATACATACATACATACATACATACATACATACATACATACATACATACATACATACATACATACATACATACATACATACATACATACATACATACATACATACATACATACATACATACATACATACATACATACATACATACATACATACATACATACATACATACATACATACATACATACATACATACATACATACATACATACATACATACATACATACATACATACATACATACATACATACATACATACATACATACATACATACATACATACATACATACATACATACATACATACATACATACATACATACATACATACATACATACATACATACATACATACATACATACATACATACATACATACATACATACATACATACATACATACATACATACATACATACATACATACATACATACATACATACATACATACATACATACATACATACATACATACATACATACATACATACATACATACATACATACATACATACATACATACATACATACATACATACATACATACATACATACATACATACATACATACATACATACATACATACATACATACATACATACATACATACATACATACATACATACATACATACATACATACATACATACATACATACATACATACATACATACATACATACATACATACATACATACATACATACATACATACATACATACATACATACATACATACATACATACATACATACATACATACATACATACATACATACATACATACATACATACATACATACATACATACATACATACATACATACATACATACATACATACATACATACATACATACATACATACATACATACATACATACATACATACATACATACATACATACATACATACATACATACATACATACATACATACATACATACATACATACATACATACATACATACATACATACATACATACATACATACATACATACATACATACATACATACATACATACATACATACATACATACATACATACATACATACATACATACATACATACATACATACATACATACATACATACATACATACATACATACATACATACATACATACATACATACATACATACATACATACATACATACATACATACATACATACATACATACATACATACATACATACATACATACATACATACATACATACATACATACATACATACATACATACATACATACATACATACATACATACATACATACATACATACATACATACATACATACATACATACATACATACATACATACATACATACATACATACATACATACATACATACATACATACATACATACATACATACATACATACATACATACATACATACATACATACATACATACATACATACATACATACATACATACATACATACATACATACATACATACATACATACATACATACATACATACATACATACATACATACATACATACATACATACATACATACATACATACATACATACATACATACATACATACATACATACATACATACATACATACATACATACATACATACATACATACATACATACATACATACATACATTATATTAACCTGCTTCTTCCGTTTGGGGTTGAGAGGGTCACTGGTTTCCATGTCCAGTGTGAGAGGTGGGGGACACCTTGGACAGGTCTCCAGTCCATCACAGAGACATAAGGGGCCGAGATGGGGTAGAGGCAAGGCAGCCGTCTCAGGACCCAAAAGTCCCAGGTTCGATCCCCAGTCATTGCACATCTCGTCTCTGAGCAGCACACCCCATCCTCAGTTGCGCCCCGGGCACCCTCAATAAGAGCCCACTGCACCACCTGGGTGGATGGGTTAACTGCAGAGAGTCAATTTTGTCATTGTATGGGAACATATATGACAACATATAACACATTATTATTATTATTATTATTATTATTGTTAGAGACAGACAAGACAAATAACCCTTCACTCTCTCGCTCACCTATAGAGACAATTAGAGTTACCAATCAGCCTAACATGCATGTTTTAGGTCTGTGGGAGGATTCAGTTACAGTACTTTTTTATCTTTTTGTTTTTGATTTGGTAAAACATGCATTTCTTGCACATGTACAATACGTGCTGAACGTTGACAAATTGTTCAACAATAAATGTTTTCACTGTTATCCTGAAAGCTCGACTCAATCCAAAGTTTCAGTTCGTAACCAAACTTACTGTATTCATTCAATCTTTATTTAGACTGGTACGATCTTCTCCTGATCAGGGCGCGAACAAAGAAAACGTCACTGAACAGATTAAGTTAAACATTATAAACAACTCTTTAAACAACAATAATAAAATGTTTGTTAACCAGCATTAGCAAATATATTGATTTTTCACAGTTTTTAAACTTTTTACCCATAAAAGAAACCGAAATTGACAGCTTTTTATTTCAACACGGTGCATGGCCAAGTGCACTTTGGAAAAGAGATGTAAAAGCTTCTCATAGTCTATTACAATTGCAGTAAAATATAACATTGTGCACATGTGGTTAAGAATGTCTTATAAATCAATTCCAGCAAGTCACTCCCCTCTCCTTGTGTTTTATGGTATCTTTCTCGTTTTATCTCTCAGCTGCATGATTCAACTCCCATCTGCTGTCATTGCAGCACCTTAAATATAGATTATCACTTTCATTGTAAACGGTTTGTTGACTTGATTCAATAAATCACCGGCGCGCTTCATCAATACAGCTGCAGCGTTGCAAAGTGCATTCATGAAACTGAAAGAAGACCTTGCTTTTTATTTCATACAGCATGCCAAATCTATTTTTAATAAAAATTTGCAATATTGTGAATTGTCATGTTTAGACTGAGTCTCAACAATGGCACTTCGCGAGGTTTTCCCATTTCACACATTGCCGTGGCACATGCACACGGTGAAATCACACAAAAGCAGACACACTGGGACCCTGCATGGACACACACATATGCACACACCTTAGCAGTGACAGATTTTTTGTGCATTGCTATGATTTAACCCCAATCAATCACAAACTAGAAAGGTTGAGTATAAATGTCACCCAAGCAGCAGGAGCTGGCACTGTTGGCCGGCTGAATGTGTGTGAGAGTGTGTGAATCAGTGTGCGCACCATTTTGTGCACTTGTTGGATGTCCTGTCACCGTTTCGAGCTCTGGCTTTAGCCACATTTGGCACAGCGATGGGTGGGCACCTGGACACACACAGACAGTCTTACACCAACGTGCACGTTTCAACCCTGTGTTTCCTGCAGAGGCTCATGCTGGCTTTGTCAAAATTTTGAGTTGACATACAAATACCATTGCATTAAGCTCTTGCACATGGTTCCAAATCCCATTCATTCCCCTGATATATTGACCCCATATTATCCAGTTGGCAAAAATGGCTTTTTTTCCCCCCACCTTGCACTGTGACCTCATCTGCCATGTTTGAAAAAACAACCTCCCAATCACTCGCCGTTGCAGATTTTGACATGGCTGAGAGCCTTTCACATGTATTGCTGATGTTTTCTTTTTCAGCAGCCCTGCTGTTTTTCGTCCCTCTTCTTATCCGTTGTTTTTCAAACGCAGATAGGGACAGGGTCTGGTTAAAAATAGACTAACAAAAACAAAAGCACGATAAAGGGGTAGAAAATAAATAAAGAACAATTATACCTAAGTAAAATGCATTTTGTCTTGACTTGTGGCTACTAATTCAGTTATGTTCAGGGCAGCGCGTATTAGATTTATTCCCTTAGGACCTGTCTCATCTTTACTTCTGAGTACGCTGATTAACACTAAATGATTATCTCTTGGTGTGCAACTGTGTGCCACCCGCTGTTAAACAGTGTCTGTTGTTTGCAAAACAAGGTGGCAATGTGTTGAGTCCCTAATTAGCGTGTTTTTGCAGCCCTCGATACCCCCACCCCCCACTTCCACCACCACCCGTTTTGCTTTGTGATATCCCATTGATTGCACAACATTGTGACTAGTCTTATCTGGGTCTAATCCTGATTTGTTTAGTATTAAACCCCTTGATTTCTCCGTCTTTCACCCTCTTACGTTGCTAATACGCTTTTCTTTTTGCTTGTTCCAGAACACCTTGTCCTCTGTGTTGCTTTTTTATTTACCCTGTTGTCTTTTATTGTGTCCTTTATGTCAACACGTGAAAGGAAAAAGTAGAAATAACACAGCATACAATGTGGTACATTGTGGTCTAAATAATCAATGAGTTGTCTTAAAAATGTGCAATCTGTGAAAATAATTCAGAGATTTGATCGCTAAGAGACACCGTATTTCTCCAGTTTTATCTTCTCTCCACTGGCTCCATGTCCGATTCAGAATTGAATTCAAAATCTTACTTCTAACCTACAAAGCCCTCAACCACCTAGCTCCATCTTATATTACAGATTGTATTGTTCCATATTTTCCTAACAGAGCACTTCACTCTCAGACTGCAGGTTTACTTGTGGTTCCTAGAGTTTCTAAAAGCAGAATGGGAGGAAGATCTTTCAGTTATCAGGCTCCTCTCTTGTGGAACCAACTTCCAGTTTCTGTCCATGAGGCTGACACATTGTCCAGTTTTAAGACTGGGCTTAAGATTTTCCTTTTTTTGATAAATCCTATAGTTAGGATTGACTTATGCTATGGGCTTAGACTACTGGACAAATTGTCAACATTTCCTAAAATTATTTGCTAAAATTGAACAGTTTTCATTAGATCCTATTTCTATCTTAACATGTGATTCTTGACCTGCCATTGTGTATCTATTCCTCCTTCTGGTTTCTCTCAAACCCAGCCAGTCGAAGCAGATGGCCACTTGTCCTGAGCCTGGTTCTGCTAAATGTTTCTTCATCACGAGGGAGTTTTTACTTTCCACTGTCACCTTCATGCTTGTTCAAGATGAGCGATGTGATAAAGTTAAACTCAAGGCAGTCTGCTCCTCAGATAATTAACGTTAACTTAATTTTTAAATATATGAGTGCCCTGAGATGACTTCTGCTGTGACTTGGCGCTAAATAAATGAACTGATTTGAATTATATATTCTGAAGGTTTACATACATTTTCTAAAGTTTCTTATCTTTTTGACAAGATCTAAATAATATTGTGACCCATCATGAGACCGATCTTCAAGAATAATGGCACAGTGGCAAAAAGTTAACTCAAGGCACTTGTGCCATCAGTAAGCATAAATGTGCCTTGAACTTTAATTATTTAAATATACTGGAGATTGTGTTTTTTAAATATTTTTTGAGTTACAACACTTTGAAGCTCATCTCGTCAGTCACTCGCGCCCACAGTCCATTCCTGGTCCCAAAGCGGCTGCTGATGATGGCTCGTCCTGTTCCGACGTGATAAGCAGACACACTGCTCTGTCCCCTGGGCTGGTGGCCTGTCTTCTCCAACAGCCAGCGGTGTTCAGCAGCAGCCCGGCTCTAAACTCCCACTGCCGCTTCTCTTTTCATCAGGCCGCCAGTTCAAAGCCCAACTCCCTCCCTTCCCCTCGCCGTCTTTCTTGCTGTGTGTCATCTTTACCACAAAGATGGGCAATGGGTGTCTCATTAAAGTGGATTAGAGACATCTCCAGGTCTCTCAGGGGCTGAGTGGGACGTTTCTCCGCTCCAGTTGCCCCCTTACGTTTCCCTCCACCCCTTTTCTCCCAGAGATCAGGTTCTTTGATTCGGCCAGATAAAGACCTCTTTCATGTCGGTTGGGACGGTTAGCGATTACACTGTCAGACCCTTCGTTTTGGCGAGTTTGACAAATTTGCCATGCAGGGTGGGACGGGCGTAGGAATTGTATTGGGGAGGAAGGTATACAAGGAGATCCCCAGTAATTGAGCTGTCATTATCCAGTGACCCTGCCAGGCGCTGGTGCAGAGGGCTCACCGCTTCTCTGTTTGCTTAATACTTGGCTAACTTTCTTTGTGAGTATGATGGATAGAACAAGGAGGAGAGAGTGGAAGCAGGGTAGCAGCAACCCCCCCTCCCCCACGCCACCACCAGATGAAAACCCATGCTTATTCAACCACCTATCGAGCACTGCTGTCCATGAAAATTGGCTGTGCTGCCATGCTCCTACAAGTTCCTCCTCTCCCCCAGCTCCTCTCTGGTGCAACACAATTAGGCACATATCCACCAGCTGCCATTTATTTTCATACAAAATGAAAACTGGTGGCATGTCGATTACTGAATTCTCTCGAGACAAAGGGCCGCTACTGGTGTGGTTTAATTTCATTAAGTAGAGTGTGGTGCACGGGATAAATATATTAGAAATTCCCGCACATTGTGCACCCCCCCCCCTTTTCCCACCCTGCTTGTTTTTCATAGCCACTCTGTATGCTAAACAAATCTTAAGGCATTGCAGTGTGGAATTGGAACAAATCACTTGGAATGGTTTGGCTAAAATGAAGCAAATTTCTAAAAAAGTTGAGCCTGGATGTCTCTTTTTTTTCTGTAGCGCGCTGCTCATCAGAACCTCGTTTGCATTTCATGGCAAAGTTTCGGACCTTTGTCATGTAAGACTCAAAAGTTCCATCTGACTTTTTTTCTTCTTCTTGAGATGAAAATGAGGATTTTCCATGCAGGACGGTGACTTTGAGATTTTGATGAAGGAAATAAGAGCCACCCCCCCTTGTTAACGTGAAGTCAGATTGATTGGGAAGCGATGAGTAGGCAGGGATGTGTGAGCAGCCGTCGCTGAGTGAGTGCACACTTGTTTTTTTGTGAATATAGGTGTTGGAGGGATCTTGGCTAAAACATTTCAAGATGGCCCATTAGCCGGCGTAGGCCCGTCCCCTCCCCGACACTAGGATTCCTCTGTGCTGACCCCCTCTCCTCCACCTCTCTGCCCCTCTGTCCCAGAGGCCCCCCCAACCTCATCCTGCCAAGTGTATGGTTCCAAAGTAACGATGAAGCTGCCTGCGTGTGAAAATATTGAATTGCAAAAACATCCCTGGGTGAGAGGGTGTGTGAATGGAGCTTTCAGCGCCGCGCTCACCCCGAGCCCTGTGCTACTGACTGACGGACAACAAATGGCATTTTGTGTCCAGAGACGGAGAGGAAAGAGGGAAATAAAGGAAAAGAAGAGACACAGAGAAAGGGGTGGTTGAGATTTTCAGACCTCTTCAGTCGGGGCCCCAATATGCAGGTCTCTAATGCCTTATCACATGGCCCGTCTGACCTCTGGCCCCCACTCAGCTAAGGCTGTCAGCCTGCTCTCCAACAGGGAGCACAAAGCCTCATGGCCTCAATAGACACCATTCACCCCCCTCTGTACAGCTGCACTCTAAAGGTAATAGGTAAAAGTAATGTCAATGATTTTCACTGTCCCTCGCTCTGCAGGAGGGCAAAACTCTTAAGATCCCTTGATAATGTCAAAGGTAGAGGGTGGCCATTTTGGCTCCTGGTTTACTTCCTCTACTTGACTTGCTTTAGATGAAATTTAAACCGAACTGAATGGTTTTCTTTTTCTTGTCCAGTTTCGTTCTGCTTTAAGGGCCATTTTAGCCTCAGACTTTTGTTGATTAAAATAGAAATCACACAAGAGTTTTAAATTGGCACTTTACAGGCTTTAGCTTTATAGAGTGGTGAAGAGATTATTATGTTTTTAAGTGTTTTTGTTTGTGTGTGTGAATAGGATAGAGGGAATTTTTCATGCCTCGGAGGACCGCCTGGGTCACAGTATGTCTGTAACCTCCTGTTTCGCTTTGCGACCTACACACTGGCATCTTACTCCTCATCTCTCTCCAAACCAGGATTCCTACTCACCACCCTCCCCTCCCGCTTCTCCTCCTCCTCTGGAGCATTGGAGTTTCTCTCTCTCTGGTCTCCTTTGAAAAGATGCAGCGTCTTTGTCCGGCCTGATAAAGGATGCCATAGTTCCCCTTTTCCCCTTCTTTGTGGCCCTCGGCTGGCGGCTCCTGTAGAAGTGCAAATGGTATCCTCTCGAAGGGGCTATCCCTGCGGGCCCTTGCTCTCCTCCAGGCTTGGCTAATTACCACCCTCCATCCTCCCCCTCGCTCCACAACTCCCCAGTCCCTGGAACCATGGACGGCACATTCCCACAACCAGCACCTGGCCTTCTTTTCTCCTGGGCTGCTTTGATGGTTGACACCCCAGCCCACCCCTCCCTTCTTCTTCTTCTTCTTCTTCTTCATCTTCTTCATCCGCTTCCTCTCTCTGCCTCACCACACCATCTTTCTTTTCCTGCCACCCTTTAACTTCTCCCCCTCGTTCACTTCTTTAATTCTCACTAATGGAGGTTTGAAATTGCTTTCTGACCCTGACAAACTGTTCTTGCTGGAAAGAGACAAGTTGTCAACAAGAAATTTGTCAACAAGAAATGGAATACATGAAAAAGGGGCAGCAGAAGGGTGTTTTTGTAATCAAAGCACCAAATTGCATATTTTTATCGGATTGTGCATGCATACTTGATTTATTGATTTGGATAACACAAGTTCTTGTTATAAAAACCTTGTCTTTTGCCAAAGTTCTCATGAGGCTGTGTATGTTCTCCTGCAAATTACCTAAAATCTGACCGTCTACAAAGAGTGGATTTACATCAATGCATCTTTAGTTTCTAAAACTTTACAAGCGTTCCAACAGAGCACGTTGGTTTCGTTGCAGCTGTAATGTATACATGCGCATTCAGACTTGTGAAAACACACCACCATGTCTAATTTAGGTGAATATTTGTGTTCCACTCGCTGCTGGCCCGATCAATAGTTTGCCCCAGAGGATTTGACCAATTCATAGCTGGCCTTTGTGCAGCCTGGTGATCCCAGCGAGAGCATTTGGACAGCTTTCTGAGGAAAACAAATAGCTCTATTACAAGCTCGCGTCTTTGGGAAGCTCAGTGTCCCAAAAGCAAAGTACTCACTCTGTTGTAACGGTATATTCTTTCCATTGATGAACTAGATTAATCTGCAATTATCAAAATATTTTTTTTCATTGTGTAGCATGCAAACTTATCTTTTAAATAACTGAAGGAAATTTAATATTGATCTCATTGTTATGATGTAAGTCTGATATCTTCTTTCACCGATGGCTTCAAGTTCACACAGACTTGTGTTCAGCGTGGTGATAGCCTCATTCCTCGTGTGAGCTCCATAAAAACACAGATAGAAGCTGTGAGTGCATGTGTTCACACACCTAGACCTGTTACACTGGTATGGCAGAATTTGTCTACAGTTAATAAGACAAGACTTTCCTTATGATATTACCACCATAGGATACCACCTCAGTGTTGGTTCAAGCACAAAATGTTTTTCAACAGGATTTACATATTGTAAGAACATATGTTTGGCTTATCAGAATAACCTTTTTTTGTAAGAATTTGTGATTCTCTTTGTATCAAATCCAGATCTGTTATAGTGGTTACAGGTAGTGTTGTAGTCAAGACCACCTAACCCAAGACAAAGTCAAGACCAGAGTGTACCGAGACAAGACCAAGACCGGTCTTGAGTACTACAACACTAGTTACAGGTATTGTTTAAATAAATGACTAATGAGGTTTTTAATTGAGCTATCTGGTCTCAAGCAATACCAAAATAAATGTGACAGTCGAATATCAGAGTCAGAGTCAGATAATCTTTATAGTTGCACTGCGTGTGGTACATGTGATGGAACAAGATTATGTACATAGGGTCCCAGATACATCCAACAATAAAATGTAGGAGAAGAACAGTAATAACATCTAAGATATGAACTAAGAAAAACATCAACAAAAAATACACTAAGCACTAATATCATAGAAAAACATTCCCCCAAACAGCAGCACAAACATGAGTCTGTATGAGCAGATGGACACGAATGAACACAGTAACATGAAAACAGATCAGCAGCAACATGATGTGATATTTTGCAGTGATTATTCTGGTTATTTATTCATGAGTCTAACAGCCTCAGGGTAGAAGCTGTTCCTCAGTCTAGTGGTTCTACACTTAATGCTCCTCAACCTCCTTCCTGAGGGGAGTGGGGCAAAAAGTGTGTGTGCTGGGTGAGTGGGGTCTTTCATGATGCAGGTGGCTCTCTTCCTGCATCTGGAGGTGTAGATGTCTGTGATGGTGGGGAGACTGACTCCAACAGACTTCTGTGCAGCCTTCACCACTCTCTGCAGAGCTTTTCTTTCTGCAGCTGTGCAGCCTCCATGCCACACGTTGATGCTGGAGCACAGGATGCTCTCCACTGCACACCTGTAGAAGGAGGTGAGGACTGAGCTTCTCAGACCAGCTCGTCTCAGTCGTCTGAGGAAGTAGAGTCTCTGATGACCTTTCTTGATCAGGCTGGTGGTGTTGTTGCTCCAGCTGAGGTTATCATTCATGTGTACACCCAAGTACTTGTAGCTGGAGACCACTTCCACTGCAGATCCACTTATGTTCAGTGGGGTGTGGGTGTGTTTGTTCCTTCTGAAGTCCACAATCATCTCCTTTGTCTTCTTCACATTGATGTGAAGGTTATTGTCCTTGCACCAGCTCTCCAGGTGTTCCACCTCCTGCCTGTAGCTGGACTCATCATTGTTTGTGATGCATCCCACCACCGCTGTATCATCTGCAAACTTAACAATATGACAGCCTGGATGGGTAGCTGCACAATCATATGTGAGCAGAGTGAACAGGAGAGGGCTCAACACACATCCTTGAGGAGAGCCAGTGCTGAGGGTTATGGTGGAGGAGGAGAAGTTGTGGATCCTCACTGACTGTGGTCTGTTTGTTAAGAAGTCTAGGACCCAGTTACAAATGGAGGGGCTTAGTCCTAGTGTGAATAGTTTGTCCATCAGAGTTTGGGGGATCATGGTGTTGAAGGCAGATGTGAAGTCCACAAAGAGCATACGGACGTATGAGTCCTTCTGTTCCAGGTGGGTGAGAGCAGTGTGGACCACAGAGGAGATGGCGTCCTCTGTTGATCGGTTCTCACGGTTCGCATACTGATGAGTCAGAGTCAGAGTCAGAGTCAGAGAGTCTTTATTGTCATTTGCACCGCATGTGGTACATGAGATGAAAACGAGATTATGTACACGAGGTCCCAGTTACATCCAACAACAATGAAAGAGAAAAACAGTAATAACATCTAGAACTAACTAAGAAAAACATCAACTAGTAATACACTGAGCCTAATATAATGGGAATATATTGATATATATAGATGAGGGTCCTCGTTGATGTTGATGGATGTTTTATGTGGGTCATGACCAGTTTTTCGAAGCATTTCGCGACTATCGGGGTGAGGGCCACTGTCCGATAGTCATTCAGACCAGACACTGTGGAGATTTTCGGGACTGGGATGATGGTGGCAGTCTTCAGGTAGGTGGGAACTGTCTCCAGTGCAAGTGAGGTGTTAAAGATGTCGGCCAGCACATCGCAGAGCTGATCCGCACATTCTTTCAGCACTTTCCCGAGTATGTTGTCTGGTCCTGTTGCTTTGTGAGGGTTGATCCTCCTGTAACTACTCCTCACTTCTGCTGCAGTCACGCTGAGATTCTCTTTATCCGGTGGTGAGGTGAGTCTGGTGCTGGGTGGTCTGTTTGGGTCATCGGAGCATGCATAACACTTGTTGAGGGCATCAGGCAGAGATGGGTATTTGGGGCATTGTTCACTCCTGCCTTTATACAGTAATCTGTTATGTATTTAATGCCCCTCCACATACTCCTTGGGTCTTGTGAGGTGAACTGACCCTCGATCCTCTGTGCATCTGTGGCCTTAGCCCTTTTAATGCCAGCAACCAGCTCTATACTTGTCCTTCTCAGCTCCTCTGAGTTTCCAGACTTGAAGGCAGTGTTCCTGGCTGCCAGCAGGGTGCAAACCTCTGCATTCAGCCAAGGTTTTGTGTTGAGGTAGAATATAACATATCTAACAGGTCTACTGCCACACAAGAATTGTATATGTTTTAGGGATGCACAATATTATCGGCATGGTATTGGTATTGGCCGATATTAGCGATAAAATTAAATATCGGACATCGGCCATTCCATCAAAATATTTCAGCAATATAAAAGGCGCTGTTTTTGTACGACAACCCATTGACAAAGTTGCTTGCAGTGGCAGCGCAATGTCAGGACGTCACGTGCGCTGTTTGTGAACATTTAGAAATTTGCACTGTTCAAGTGTTGTCATGTTAGAGAGAGTAAATGCCATGAATAAATTTGACATTAAACATAATCCAAGTTGAAGTGTTAGGTCATTTTCAGTCCCTTTTTGGCATCTGAATATGGTAGCAGGCCAAACTAACAAAGACCACACAGAATAATGTAGTATTTTAATTCCACAGCAGAGAAAGATATGTAGTCTCTGTAAGTCTAAGTAAAAAGTGTTGGTATTGGTATCGGTAGCAGTCCCTGGTTCGGTTCTGGGTTTCGACACTAAGCTGTTGCTGGTCAGTTTGTGTCCTGCGGGTCCTATTCCAGACCGCAGGTCCCACCTCCAGCTGCGGAGGCAACCGGTTCGCACTTCCCTCAGAAGTAGTAACCCACACTCTCAATAAATCAAGGAAACATATTACGTTTTATGAATTGTATTACATGTAAATGGACTAGCACCTTTCTATCTGATCAAGATACTCAAAGCACTTTACACTACAATCTGTGTCCTCATTTACCCATTCATACAGCACTCTACTAGATCTCTACAAAGCTAAATTGAACAAATCCTTCTAAAGAGACTAATCAGTGCTTTATTACGTTCATGCACAGATGGGACACACATCGGAGGCAATGAGGGGTTCAGTGTCTTGACCAGGGACACTTCGGCATGTGTCTGCTGGTGGATTTGAACCCCTAACTCTTGCATTGGAGGACAACTGCTCTAACCACTCAGCCACAGCTGCCAAATCAAGGCAGGAGAAGGTTACAGTTTACAGCGCTGGCTTCTGATACAATTTGACGCAAAATCAGGAACCGGAAGGGCCAGATGTCCCATGGCATTACAGATTTACAGGGCCTAGACTCTTCCTTCGCAGAAGGGGACACAATCTATCACTTGGATAAGGGGGGTGGACTAAGTGTGGACCTTATCTGGTTTAACATGTAAGGAAAAAATGAGACATTGCATAAAAAGCGTATCTGCATGATGCAACCAGCCAAATAAACTTTATTTCTTGATGGATATTGAACTCATTTTTAGAGTTGCTGGCCCCATTTAAACCAGTCAGAAACGAGTCATAATTTCATCATAATCCCATCTCTTAATAAATCAAAAACCCCAGGGTCAGTCTAGATAAAAATATTAACAGTTTTAACATATTGGCACATCGGATATTGGCTAAAAATCCAATATTGTGCATCTCTAATATTTTTAAACAGTTTGCATTTGGTCATGGTCATGATCAGACTTTGGATGACAAAACTCCAGAAATGGAAGTTCTGACAAAACTAGAAACTTTCTGCATGAAATGCCTCGTTATAACTGGGAAAAAAATCTGCATTTTCCTCAGGTAGAGAGTAGGATGGTGGACAAAATTACTAATTGTTTTATTATGAAACATTTGTTGGAGGGTTAGTGAAAAAGAATCATCAAACAAGCAGAAAGAGGTCAGAGTTTGAATACAATCCTGCGGTTTTCATCTCTAGAGTCATATTAATATCGAGCAGGAAAAATGCATTCTAATTTCTGACGGAGGAAAACTAGGCTTCTTCAGAGCTTTAATGCGTCCAATTATGCTTTAGTTGTTGATGCACAAAATACTAATTTTATACTTTAATCTGTTTTCTTCCTGGTCTGAGAGGAAACATAAACTAATTCAAGTACACAGTATTCTTGTCCTGATTTTGCTATAGGAAAAGTCTTGGTCTGACTTTCCCCACTTTTTAAACTTTCCTTCCCTTGACACGTCTGTTTTGTGAGAAAGAAAAGAGGATTATCTGTTGTCTGTCTTGTGCTTCATGAGAAGTTAAAATAGCCACTTGACTTCTGGATATGGACACCAGCGACCCCCATGACCCACAAAGAAAGAAGCGGGTAAGATGAATGGATGGATGGATGCGTTGAGGATTTCACTTGAAGTCCCCGAGGTTTTCAGACATGTCTGTAAATACATTTTAACTGGGACAGTGTTAGTAAAAAAAACATGTTTTATCTTGTCTCATTTGATGATCGACAAAGCTAATGTAATTTTTATTACACTTTTTCAGTTTTGTTTGCATCCCACTGGTTTTGTCAATATGGCTTGCTCTTTTTTATTTTGTTTAAGCTCACTTGGTTGATCTTAAGAACACTCACATGCCCTGACAGAGGCACCTTGTGCTTCAACAGTTTTGAAGAGCAGCAACTGTTTAAAAGTGGTGAGGTAATGACAAAGCAAATAAAGGAGGCAGGTGGGTGAGGCTCTGGCATTTTGTTGGCCGATCTGCTCCATTGGATTTTTTTTTATGAACTGTAGCGTTTTTCATATTTTGTTCAAACAATGAAGTTCAAATGTTATCCTTTTTAAAGCTGCATTTATGTACTTTTTTATTTTTATACAGGTACATGTATTTAGATTTTTTTTTTAATGTTCAATGAACCTGGTTATACTTTTCTTTGAAACTACTTATATTTGGTAATTTGCTTCTTTAATTAATATTTCCTCCCTGTGATTCTTTTTCTTAATGTATGTATTTAAAATGAAGAAAAAGCATAAAATATTGGTGTTTATTTATCTAAATATATATTTTTGAATACAATAGAAACCTTTATTTGTCATTATTCTAGCAACTCCTCCCTAATTTATCCATAGTTTAATTTGTCATTGCATTTTCCGATAACTCTCAATTATTATGCAGATTTTTTTTGTAGTTTGTATATATATATATATATATA
>JBBPBX010005964.1:0-20187 GCA_038048925.1 Garcialebias charrua
TGTTTTACAATTTCATAAACTGCTGCAAAATGCCTATTATGCAGTAATTACTTCTGCAATTGAAAACCTCTTCACTAACTTTATCATGCAGATCCAGCAGAAAGTCTCTGATGATGAGCTGCCTGTCATCAGCAGGTATGAGATCCGCTGGGCAGGCGGTCAACAGCGTCTCCACCAGACTCCTCCAGGACTGCAGAGCGTGCCGCTTTGCTGTCAGACTCCGACGGACACGATTACGTTCCACCACGTGCTGTAGGATAGAGTTCACCTCCTACAAGAAAATATCCAGGGATGAAGGCAACAGTTAGACAAACATTC
This sequence comes from Garcialebias charrua, assembly GCA_038048925.1. Classification (NCBI taxonomy): domain Eukaryota; kingdom Metazoa; phylum Chordata; class Actinopteri; order Cyprinodontiformes; family Rivulidae; genus Garcialebias; species Garcialebias charrua. Next base: position 319 of record JBBPBX010005964.1, read on the forward strand.
AGGCTCTACTGTGTAAGTGACCACAAACGCCAAAAAAAAATAAAAGTCTTTAGATTTCAACATTTGAAAAATACATTTTTTTTAAACGAGCCATCTGCAAAATAATTTATCTTAAATATCTCAACACCCCAGAAATTTAACCTCCTAAGACCCAGACTCTTGCATATGTGAATGCCAGGACCTAGGAGGTTAAAAGTGCCACTGAACCTACAGAAAATTAGTAAAATTTGTAAAATTATTTGTAAAATTAAATTTATAACCCATTTGTAAAATTAAAATGCAAAGAAGTCCCCATAAAGTTCACTTACTTCCAACAAAAGAGGCCTCTGTCCAATTGCTGCCATTCCTTGCAGTGCATTTATCTCAGCCACCAGCACTCTGTGAAGCAACTGTGAGGAAAACAACACATTTATGACAAAAACAATTCACTGAAGAAAATTTTTAAATGACCACTTTCCATCTGGATTTTCACCTTAACGTTGCACACAGTGTGTCCTTGCTCATTGACATGCTCACAGTTGGAGATGACGTGTTCTATCTGAGTCCGCTCAAAGAAATCCAACTGCAACAGTTCAGGCATATCCTGACTGAAGTCAATTTCATCCAGAACACTCAGCAACTTCCTGTGCACTGATGGCAACAAGACAAAGTCAATACAGTCCAGTTCTGAAATATTTAGATTCTATAATCTCTCGTAGGAGTTGAATGAGAGATTAATGAGGCACAAACCTTTAGAGACTGTGTCAAAATTAAGAAAACGATTGACTGATCGGATATCTTCTTCCATGCCCGATTCTCCATCAGCTAGCAAGACAAATGAAGTTCTTTAAGTGCATCGGATATCTTCTTCCATGCCCGATTCTCCATCAGCTAGCAAGACAAATGAAGTTCTTTAAGTGCATCCAATCATGTACTTTTAGTCGTGGTTACTGTAAATTTGAGCACACTTGTGAGGTAGTTAACAGTTTAAAGTAGTCAATATATTATTTTATTTAAGTTTTTTTAATCCTGATTTTTTTTAACAAATAAATGCAAAAAAGAACAAGAAAAATGCAAAATGGCATTTACCATTACGAGAAAAGCATTATGTTTGATAAATTTAGAGAATCCACTTCTGTAATTGTTCAGACCTGTGTGCTGAGGGTGTGGCTGGTCATCCAGCAGGAGGCTGACGAGGCGCTGTGTGTGTGAACGCTGGCGATTCAGTGAAGTCACTCTCAGCTCAATTGCAGCAGTTTTCATGAGCCACGACATCTGGGAGAGAGCAGCGATCTGATTGCCTGAGGACAAAACACAAAACCAAAATAATATTTTTGTTGTTGTTGTTGTTTATAAGAGCTATTATCATTATGGTAGGTTGCTTTTCCATTAATTAATTTATCCCAAAAAGAACTAGAGAAATTGCATTTCCTGCAAAAATGCAGTGTGAATGCTTACTGCAGAAGAACTTGCTGGAAAACAGCTGAAATTAGCTTTTAAAAAAACGTGCTGAAATGTAGCTGAAATGTAAGAACAAGCCAAAGTTAGCAGAAGAAAGCAGAAACAATACACATTTGCTCAATAAGGTTTAAATAAGCAGAAATGAACACAAAAATTAAGAATTTAGCTTTTAAAAAGCTGAAATTAGCAATAAAAAGCTGAAAAATAGCCGAGATAGCAGAAATAAACTGAAGTTACCAGAAGGAAGTGGAGAGAGCACAATTGTGTCCAATTACACTTAAAGAAGCACTAATGAGCACAAAAAATTGGAAATTATCTGAAAAAAGCAGAATAAAAAACAAACAAACAAAAAAACAGCTAAAAGGCTATTTAAAAAAAAGGCAGAAAGAAGCTTAAATTACCAGAAGCAAGTTGAGAGAACACAACTGTGCCCAATTAGGCCTAAGGAAGCAGAAATGAGCACAAAATGTGGAAATTATCAGAAGAAAGCAGACGTTTCCCAAAAACAGCCAAATAGTAGCTAAAGAAGCAGAAAGAAGCCTAAATTACCAGAAGCAATTGGAGAGAGCACAATTTTGCTGAATTAGGCTGAAAAAGTTTAAATGAGTGCAAAAAAGTGGAATAAGCTGAAAAAGCCTAAATTAGCATAAAAACAGCTAAATAGTATCTGATATAGCAGAACTACCATAGCTGAAATGCAGAAATAAGCTGAAAGGAGCAGAACAAGCTGAAATTAGTGGAAATAATTTAGATGAAGCACAAATTTTTGTAGTTAGCAGAATAAAACTGAAAGGAGGCCAAAATAGCTGAAAAAACACCTGAAATTAGCCGATTTATTTATTTATTTATTTGCACAAGGAAGCTGAAAGAAGCTGAACCAGAACAAAATGTAAAAGGAGCAGTAAAAGGTTGTAAATAGATCTACCGGTAAATATCTGAAGGACGTAAAATGACCTCAATTCATTTTCAATGTGGAAAAAATGGCAGAAAATAATGAATTCCACAAAAAGCTAAAGTTGCACCAGTACCAAAAGTCATAGCACCCATCTCCTGAAAGAGCTGAACATTTTGATGATGTTGAAACAGCACAAAAACTGCGGCACAAGATAGATGCCGAAAAACGTACGGAATAGATAAAATAGCAATAATAAATATAAACACAATCACAATAGTGTGAATGCTTAATAAGCACTCACACAATAATACATAAATCTTTGCTATTTCCAGGCTCTTCTGTTATACATTTTAGATTTATTGGCAATGTAATTATTTGAACAACTGTGCAGGGATCCTGAACTCACCAGGCAAAACAAAGGGTAGGTGTTGCAAATGAGAAAACAGGAAGTCCTGGCTGGTCCTCAGATAGCGCATTGCGGGTCCAGATGTGTCTGGGCAGGCACACAACTGATAGATCACCTGAGAGAGGAAAAGAGGGTGTTAGATAATCAAACATTATTTTTCATAGACCATGAATTGAATATGAACAATACTGTAATAAGTCAAAGCACCTTAGTTTTGTTATTACCTGGTAGCAGAGCTCTGCCAAGTGAGGGGCTTCCTGTGTGAGTATCGGCCCTGATCTCTTCTCTGTGCCTCTCTGCAGCAGACTCAGGATAGCATGCAAGCAGCTACGAGGACATCCCAACACACCTGCAACAAACAGCAAAAAAGACTAAATACTTTTAGGCAATTTGTTGCTAAAATACGCAAATTACAACAATAGTCCAAACCAACGTGTTCATTTGAAACCCTAACCTGGGTCCTGAAGATTTGTTGAAGACACAGGCTTCTTGACGTCATAACCCAAAAGGTAAAGGGCCAGATTGGGTGCCTTCAGCTCCAAGGAGGTGATGAGCAGATTCAGGATATGAATCTGGGTTTTATGTCGGATTCTTGCCACTTTTTTTTGTTGGTCTAAATCTGAAGGTTAAGAAAATTGTTCAGTTTAACTCGTGGTTTTCAGATACTATCTCATCTTTCTCAACATTTTAACTACCAGCGCAATTCATGCTAGGTAGTACATAAGTACTAGACAAGAATTACCGTCTTCTTTTTCCGTTCCCTCTTCTGCTTCTTCATTGTCTAGACACTCCACAAAGCCGGCCATAAGCTTCTCACTCACAGCCTGAAAAACACAAACAAAATTTTGCTTCAGACATAGTGATTAAAACAACTACCGGTATACCTTTCTTAAAACTGCACTGAGGTCAAACCTGACGGACTTTAATTTGAATGTTTGACATGAATTATACAATTAACACAACCTACTTTAAAAAAATAAAATAAAATCCAACAAAAACTAATACATACACTAAATACAAATGTAGCTTATATCTAACTTTAAACCCAAATAATATTATAAAACTTAAATTGTATAAATAATTGAATAAAATAAATAATATTTAGAACTCTAAAACTAATTAGACTTGCACATACCTGGTCATGTGTGAAATCTCCCACCAGCCTCATCTGAATGTTGGGGTAGTTAGCGATGCGACGAAGGATCTTTGCACTCTGAAAAGCCGCCTCTGGGTTGGAGCTGCTGTGGTAAAGATACCTGCAAGAGACAAACAATGTTACTCCACTCTGATGCATCAACTGTAAACTTTTATTATCGCAATATATAAATACAACTCAAAAAGAGGTTTAAATTTCAAACAAAACAGACTGAAAATATATAAATACATTATAACTAACTAGCTCTCAGATCAGAGGCAATGTGTTCAACAAAATAGCCCTTCTTCCAGTTATAAGATAAGATCGAACTTTATTGATCGTGAACAAAATTATTGTGCCAGAGTTTCTGCACAAAGGAACATACACAAGAATCGCAAGATATAACACTAACAGAGAATATTTTAAAAACTGCCAACAATTAAGTTTTAACCAGGTTCTACAAATGCAAACAATTAAGTGCTAAACAGGTGCAGACAGAGTTTATTGTAGTACAGGATAAATTTTTATTGTCCTATGTGCAGAAAGGGGAGGAGTTGAAAAGCTTGATAGCCACAGGGAGGAAGGACTTCCTGTGACGTTCTATGGAGCACCTCCGTGGTCTCAGTCTACGACTGAAGGTGCTGCTTTTGTAACTGTTAATGGTGTACCACAAGGTTCAGTCTTAGGTCACACCCTCTTCACAATCTGCATATAATGTATGTCTGACCATCCCTGATGCATCCTTACATTTCTATGCTGATGATACAGTTGTTTACTGTCAAGTTAAAACAGCTGCTAAGGTTTTCCCGCTGTTGCAATATGCTTTTGACATCATCCAGTCAGATTTGTTCCTTCTCAAACTTGTACTAAACGCAAACAAAACCAAAGGGATGTTGTTTTCCAACAGGAAGTCGGTCCCAGCAGTTCTTCCCTCGATTTTATCTTCGAATAGTATCCCTACTGAGTTTGTTGATTCCTACAAATATTGGGCATCTTGGTTGATTCACATCTCTCTTTAAGCTCCGCGTCGAAAACTTGATAAAGAAACTGAAAGTGAAACTGGGTTTCGTTTTCAGTCTAGCTCTGAATGCTAGGAAATGCCTTGTAACTGTGACTTTCCTTCTGTCCATTGACTACTGTGACATCATCTACATGAACACCCCTACAAGCACCCTGCAGATGTTGGATGCTGTCTATCACGGTGCGTTTCATAAATGGCTGTAACTACCGTACCCACCACTGCACTCTGTATTCACTGGTTAACTGTTCATCATTAACTTCATGCAGACTCTTCCACTGGTACATTTTCATCTTTAAATCAGTTCTTGGTCTGCTGCCTTCATACATCTCCTCCTACATGTCACTGCGTGAGTTCAGCTACAGCTTGCGCTCTCAGGACATAATTACATGCAGTGTAGGGCTGGGCCATATCATATCGTTTACGATAATACCAGTAAAAAAAAAGCTTGCCCGGGCAAAAAAAATGATATCATGATATGCTAATTTCATGACGTAATATGTCAGGGCGCCCCGCCCCTTAACAACAGAGCACTTCGAACGACCAAACCGAACTGCGCACCTCCCCTCCTCCTGTCTGTACTAGTGTAACGCTAATTAGTTTCGCGCAATACTAGCTAGCTAAAATGCTAAAACCAATTAACGCGCGTCTCAGCTTCTCACCATCCAGCTCTAAACTGCAGGTAGACAGCTCGTCTCTCTCCCCCCACCCCGCTCTGAGCTGCTGGTGCAGGCTGCGTCTCCCCCGCTCTAAACTGTCGGTACAAATACGCGCAGCTCAACTGTCTCTTGAGTTCCACAGTCGGTCCACGAACCAAGAGGCAGGTGATCAAAGACAGATCAGTCAGATAAATGAATAATTCCTGCATGAATAGATGAAGCTGAAACACCAACAAGCTTCAGGGTCAGCTGATCACCTTGTTACAAGTTCTGGAAGTTACAGCTCATTTAAAGGCAACATATTTTGTTGTAGGTTTCATTTATGCTCAACAGATCTTAAGCTTCATTTTATTTAGTTGTTTTGGGAAACTACACGTGCACTTTAGTTTTTGTAGTGGATTTTGTTGATCTATATTTTGTGCAGACTTTTTCAATCTAAATAACAGAAGGATCTTTTTTTTTATTTTTTTATACTTGGAGACTGAATACTTTACTAAATAAAGTAATTTCAGTAAAATTACCCCTTGTTTTTTTTAAATATAATACTGCAAAGCAACATGTTAAGATAATTTTGTCAAATAAATAACTTTGATTTCTGTTTTTATTTTATTTTTTGTTATATCACAAAATTTATCGTTATCGTCAGAATGCTCTGAAATATCACGATATAATATTTGAGCCCAATTGCCCAACCCTAATGCAGTGTCCCCTCAGTGAGGACTGAACTTGGCAAAAGGGCCTTCTCCTACTCCGCTCCTGTTTCCTGGAATATCTTGCAAAAAGATCTGAAGCTCTCGACCGTGACCTCTCCAAGTGGCTTTGAACATTTGTTAAGTTCCTGGCAAAAACCAACGCAGACATGTTCCTGTTTTTAGTATTTTATATACGTAGCTTTATAATGTTACAGGTTTTTTTTGTTGGTGTGTTTTTTAACATCATTTGTTTTCAATTTATATGCCTTCTTTTAAGATTGTCTACTGTTGTCATCATTCTTTGTTTAAAACAGGTCTCTACTGTAAATGAGTCCTTGAGGCTCAATGAGACTAATAATAATAATAATAATAATGAATTCAATTTATAACGCACTTTTCATTAATGAAAATCTCAAAGTGCTACAAGGAGCAACAGAATTAAATGTCAATAAAAAAAATAATAAAACAATTAAAATCAATAACAATATCAGCTAAGATCAAAAGTAGAATCATGAGGAGGTAGAGACTAACCTGTATAAAGGTTGAATGAATTGATTAAGAACCTATTTACAAAAATCCTCATAAGAAAAAAATTTCACATACCTGGCAATGTTGATAAAATGATCGGCCCTTCGGGTTTGAGAACTGACTCCCTGCAAGAGCTGCTCCAGTGGAGACACAATCAGAGAAGCTTGGCTCTCCCTGAGGAGGTCCATGAACACCACCTCCTTCTGCAGAGCCAAATCCAAAAGGCAGAGGCAGTGCAGCGCTGCTGACTCCAGGTGCTTTTTACCTGTAAGAGATGGACCAAATTGTCAGAAAAAAGCTGCACACACACACAGTTGTATTTCTCTGACAGCTGTAGCATGTTTGCTCACCAGGAAAGGGTGCGTAAGTGTCCAGCTGGCGCACACCCTCCTCCAGCAGACTCAGGCAGAGAGCCAGCATGGGCGAGTCGTTAAGCAGGTGAAACATGATGCTGTGTCCGGGGGGCTTGTCTGCAGGGACCTGCTCTCCCTGCAGCTCCACAGTCTCCTGGATAAAATCTGATGGCTGAGGCTCGTAGTTCCGCAGCAGCTTGTGGAACACCTCCAGGACAGAATCAGCTACCTCCCACTGAGAAAAGAGAAATAAATAATGTTTCTAAAACTTGAACACAAGTTTGTATACACGCAAGTCAATATTTGCACGATTGAATAACAATCCCACATCTTCCAGAAGGGATAATTACCTTTTCAGCAGGACAGCGATATGCTCTTGTGGGAAAGGGGAGGAATACCGATTCACGTAAGAAATTCAAATAGGGCTGAAAGCCTGGCACACGTAGACCTGCCCCTAAATTAAGAGGCACGCTGCTGTCAACTAATGTGCTGATCAGATGGCAGAAGGCTCGCGTCAACGGGTACTCCTCACAGCTGGACTCAATCTCATTCAGCTCAACCTGAGCCACAAAAAACAAGTTGTCACATGTGCATCTTCTTATTAGCACAATACAAAAAAAACTGAAAAAAGTCTGTCATAAAAATCACATTCATATAAAGCACAAATTATTTATGGGGTTCAATATTTGGGCTTCAGTTATGACTGAATTGTGTCAAGTGAAAATATTATCAAATTTTACAACAAAACTCAATTATTTCTTTAGCTGCTATTCATCATCAAAATTGATTGTGTCTTCTAGATTACAGTGCTATCACACCCTCTGTCAATTGCAAAATTTTGCCTTCATTGTACCAGTAAATAAAATAATCCAGACAGACAGTCTAAATGGTCTAAGTAGAGGTTGTTGGAAATAATGCTTTGTGTATTGAGAAACCAATACTAGTCAGGGAAATAAAATCTCACCTCAATTCCTGCTGCTTGTCTCTGCCCTGGTGCTCGAACGGTCTGAAGAATCTGTGGTAGAAGAAACAATATTTAAATACTGTACTGCCATTTTTATACAAAGGTCCTTGAAGACAACTCTGTTTTTAAAGATTCAAAAAATATAAAATAACTTGAGGATAGTTTAATCCCAGGACTTCAGCCTTTATGTTGTATGGAAGATTAACACAAAAGTTTGGCGTTATATATGAAAAACCTTAAAAGCAAAATATCCTTCCCTTCAAACTGCATTACTGGTAAATATTAGGGCAGCAAACACTTATGTGATAAGTCCCAACACTTTATCCATTTATAAATATAATATTTTGTGTAACGGTCAATGTAAAAAAAATCATTCAAAGCTCTGTCTTACTGTGTAGGTCACATTTTCCTCATATTTATGTGTATATATGTTTGAATTAAATTCTAAGTAATTATGTTCACTTTACAAAACAACGCATTTTTCATCCATGTAAGAATTTAAATACGGTACAGTAATTCACTTCTACCTGTGTGTACTCCAGCGACTGCCAAAGTGAAGCAGCAATCTCTGGTGATTTTCCAAAGGCCGCAAGTGAGAGAAGGAGCTCGGCCTTTAAAACCGGTAGAACGCTGCACTGCAGCAACCCCAACATCACCACCACTGGGGTCCACTGTGGGTGTTCACACAATGCCAGACGAGCATTTTCACTCTAAAACAGGGAAAAAAGGGAATAAACAAACAAATAACAATTTTAATTTAAAATTAATCTCTTAAAATACACAGTTTTATTTTTAACTTTACAAGACCATTATCTTTTCTACAAGCTGTCTCATACCCAGGTTATAATTGTGGTGAGTAACTGCAGAAAAGAGGTAAGCCCTTCCAGCTCTCGTTGTGTGATGCCCCTGAGTGGCAGGTGGCGGTAGTGTGACGAGTCTGGATTAGGAAGGTCTCGTCGCAGGTTCTCATGGTACAGCATGAGGGAGTGAAATAAATGTTCCCAGGACACTGGACTGCCTGAAACTCCCTGGATGTTATCATCTGCAAATGTAAGAGATTAGTGCATATTAATGAAGACTAAACTTCTTCAGGTTGATTATCAGAGCACATAAATTTAAATTTCACCTTAAAGATATTGACAGAAATAATTTACAGGTATTTGGATTTGTCATTTGGATTTTCCCATAATGATCAGTTTCTTTTTTTCTGATAGTTTTCTCTTCTTAAAATGTTAAATAATTTCACAAGATACAATTTCTACTTTAAAATATACAGTACAATTAAGACTTTGAGGGCAACAGTCTGGTCTTACTGTGTGTAGCTCCATTAGTTTTAAGAAGACTGAAGCAGTAATGAGCACACTGCGGACCGTTGGCGAGGCCTTTTAGCATGCGAAGGTAAGAAATATAAAGGGTGGATGGCAGAAGGTCTCCCATCTGACGCACAAACTTGGACAAAACCACCTGTGTTTCAAAACAACAACAAAAAACTTTCAGTGGAAAGACATATAGACACAATATTGCAACAACAATGCACAATGTTACTTATTATGCTCTTATTCCTCACATCAAAATGTTGAGCTTCAACTTTGATTCAGAAGACCAAATGAATACTGTACCTGTTTGTGAGGAGGTCTTTGCAGGGCCATGCCCATATAGGATCCATGCAGTGAAGTATGTTGAAGAGACTCTGTGGGACACCAGAACTCCAGACCCAGCTCCAATCAAAATGGATCCTTACTGTAAAACTCCCCTATCTGAAACCACGACAAAGTTTCATAACTTCAAAGCCAAAGTGTGAAGCCACAGCAGCTATTTTTCCTTTTGCTTGTTTTAGTGGCTACGTTTGATTAAATATTGCTCATCTGATGATATTGTAGTGGGCATGATCGTGCCCGCTCTGATACTTGAACTGTCCCAGTGACACCTTTTCACTGATACTCTCAGAAAAAAGACATTAACACCACTGACCCCTTCCTATATTACTACAATATCAAAACTAACCAGAATCATAAGATGATCTAAGTCCTTCCGCAACGATGATGGAAGTTCACTGTCCATCTGCAGAGACATGTGCACAAGGCGGGCATCTTCATCTGCACGGTTACGAAGCTGCTTTACCTACAGGGAGGAAAAAAAGAACAAAAATATATAAATAAAATTTAAAAAAATTTAAGTTAACTGCATGACGAATAGTTTCATAGTTCAAGTGAATAGAAAACATTCTCCTACCTTCATCGGCATAAGTGCCAGGAAGTCTGTGATGAGTGAATGGAGGCGGCGGATATAAAACTCTTCCTGGGCAAAAGCCTCGCATCCCAAAATGCCCTCCTTCATGAACAGAAAAACATCTCCCAACAGAGCCTGATCAGCCAGTGCCTCGTCTGCTTCAGTGAACTCAACAAGGGCTGCACAGCAACCACAAAAACATTATAATCTAAAACTATGCTGGTAACATGAAATTTTAATTGACAGCTTGAATGCACTTTTAAACTATCAATGTAAGTCCAAAATAATACAAGACTTGCCTGAGCCCTGCGGTAGCTGCGACAGAACTCTGAGAGACAGAGCCCAGGCAAGCCGACACACAGCTTGTAGCCCCGGGAGCTTCCAAGGTTGGCTGTCCATCAGACGACTGTGCACAGCAGACACATACTGCCTCTCTGTCAGCAATGGCAATGCCTGGAGAAGATCTTTAGGAACAAAACACAAACAAAATCAATTTGTCTATACATGTAATTGAAAAAAATAACCAAAAGTTGCACTGGTAGAAGTTTAATTCAGAGCTAGAAGTAGTTTTTGTTAAAGTATATAGCATCTTCAGCAGGATTATTGATATGCATTCACCTTCTCTGTCTTCGGTTCCCTGCTCTATAAAGCTGACGTCCAAGAAGTAAAGAAGTGCCATAACCAGAGCGAGGCTCACGCTGCTCAGCGAACCATCAGCTTGAGCTGTCACGGTCTCCAAATAACCAATGAGAGCCAATGTGTCCTCTTTAGTCAAAGGTGATTGACAGGTCCATGAAAACAAGCTGTCTGCCAGTGCCTGTCGGCATTCTTTGATTAGGTCAGAAACCTGGTGACAAAGTTGCAAGCAAATTGTGTCAATAGGTCTTGCTCAGTTACTTCAAGTACATCCACCTACCTCAGGTGCAATAACATAGCAATTGATATTAAAGAAATAAAAACATTTGTGGATAATAATTATGGCTTTTTCTTAAAAGTAGCTCCTACCTCCTTCCTGTGCTTTTCGTTGCCTAAGCCGCGCTCCCTCTGTAGCCTTTCAAACTCCCGTGTTACACTTATCTCCGACACTAAGGTAAGGATGCGTTTGGTCAGTCCTTGACTCATCAGCTCATCTGTAAAGCGTGTTGTCAAAGCCACCAACTCCCCACTGAAAAAAACAAAACAATACGTCATCAAAACATCTGAACAACGTAAAGAATTTAACGTCACTGACAATAACAAGTTCATTATTCAACCTTTAAAAACAGCGATCAAATTCTGGAAATACTGCTCTTTAAAATCACCTTAAATCCAAAGTGAAGGTTTTGCCGTGGCGTGACTGAATGAGTGTGCGCAAAGAGTTGGCCACACAAAGCTTTCCGTCCCAGTAGAGTAACACAGCCACCAGACCTCGTGTCAGGCCTGCAAAATGGGGCTGCTGTTGTTCACCTGGTGAAAAAAAATGCCAATCAATATTATTTTATGAATGTAAGTGCCTGTAAATAAAGGCTTTACAACACATATGATCAGGAAAAAAAATAAAAAATATATATATATATATCCAGTAACAATTAAAGTGAATGTTGCTATGTCTCAAACAGAAAATTCAGCCTCAATATTAACATTAAAAACTTTTTATAAATAAGCTCAAGTAATTTTTGTTGTTGTTGTTTTTAACTCTACCTGCCAAAAGAAGCTCCAAAGCTGCCAGCTCCCCAATGTCAAAAAGATCACTAAGGATGAAGGCCTCTGTCAGAAGCTGTTCTGGAAGAAGACGTGAACCCTGTTGCCCTTGAATTGCGATGCCTTCTGTGCTGGCTTTGCGCACCTTTTCTCTCTGCTCTGCACTCTTTGGCTAAAAACATTGACACGAGCAATTGACAACAGAAGCTCAAATAAACACTGTATAATGATCTATTAGTCTGGATGTGAGTGGTGACACTAGGGAATGTAGTTTGCACAAGATGAGAAGAAAAAAATCATGAATATAATTGTAAAGGAAACAAATACAAAAGCTGTCTTGAATGCAAATTGTCTCACCGGATTCTTAAAGAGCGAGAGAAAGTGTGGTTTGTGTTTCTTTAGTTGCAAATCCAAAAGGTGGACATTCTCTGGTTGTCTCTTCAGTACAGCTGCATCAACTGTCTCCCATAGCTCTTTTAGTGGTCCCCACAGACTGGCTCCTGAGTGAGAAAAGAGGTTTATCACACAAAACCAATTTCTGACAATCCAATGTCCCATTCCACAAACAAATATAACCATGTTTGTTGATGGCACAGGTCAGATAGATAAAACTTTATTTGTTGCATGTGTCATATAATATGCAGTGAAATTTGTTATTGTACCTGTATCCAAAAATCAACAAATACCGGTAAGTAAGGACACACAGGGAATTAAAGGAAAAGGAATAAATATAGAAAAATAGCACACTCAAACAGGATGTGATATGTGCAAGATGAAGAAATTATGCAATGCAAATCTGGGTCCGTTATTTTGGTTTGGTTTTCCTCTTTCTTAATACTCAAGAGTTGGGCAGGCAGATAATCTGAGGAAAGAAGCTCCTCATTCTCTCTGTGTGTGCTCTCAGGCAGTGAAACCTTTGGCCTGATGGGAGCAGGGAGAGGAGTGAATGTCTGGGGTGGTTGGGTTGTTTGAGGATGTTCTTGGCTTTCGACCTGCATCTTTAATGTCCTGCAGGTTGGAGAGAGTAGTTCTGACGGCCTGCTCTGCTGAGCAGATCACCCTCTTCAGAGCCTTCGAATCCTCTTTGCATGTTCTTTTGTAGTGACCAGGACAGGTCCTGTGTGATGGTCATGCCAAGATAAGTGAAATGGTCCACCCAATCCACCTCAAACCCACTGATCTAGAGTGGGATTCTCTCCTGTACTCGTTCTAATTGCTGTGGGAGATTAACCCCACAACAGCTGTGTCATCAGCAAACTTGATTAAAATGTTGCTGCCATGTGGACACAGTTGTGGATGTCTGTACAGCAAGTATAGCAGAGGGCTCAGCACACACCCTTGTGGGTATTTGGTGTTGAGGGTAAAGGGTGATGATGTGTGGTCACCCACACATACTGCCTGTTGTTTGCCAGTCCGAAAGCTATGGACCCACTTGCATGGGTGGGAAGTTCATTCCAAGATCACACAGCTTGGTGACCAGCCTGGAGGGAACTATGGTTTTGAAGGCTGAGCTGTAATCAACAAACAGTACTCTCAAATGGTTTCCCAACCTGGAGTTCACGTGGGAAAGTGTTTTGTGGAGGAAGGCTATGGTGTTGTCTATAGATCTGTTTGGGCAGTATGAAAACTGGGTAGGGGATTACACACTGAGCAAGTGAGAGGTTGATTACACTACAATAAACACTGCTTGTAACAACTATCAAATTAATAATACTATTGTTGGGCTCATATTTTTACTTGATGATAATCAGTTCAAATCTCTCTATGTAAACAAGAATGTAGCACAACAAATTAAATGGCAGAAATGTTGCTTTGGCCAACTCATTCTCAAGACTTTTGTTGCTCCACAGTGCTCTGCCACCAAAAGTATGGCTTCTTGTAATCCCCATCACTGTTCTAGGTTTATTTACAATCATTACGTGTGGCTTTATTTATGCATGATGTGAAAGTCACATTAAAACTATTTTGAATAATCAAACAACCTTGACATGATATACGTTGCCAAAAGTATTTGCTCACCCATCCAAATTATTAGAATCAGGTGTTCCAATCACTTCCATGGTCACCACCAGTGTATAAAAATGAAGCACCTAGGCATGCAGACTGTTTTTACAAACATTTGTGAAAGAATGGGTCGCTCTCGGGAGCTCAGTGAATTCCAGCATGAAACTGGTAGGACGCCACCAATGCAACAAATCCAGTCGTGAAATTTACTCGCTCCTAAATATTCCATAGTCAACTGTCAGCTGTATTATAAGATAATGGAAGTGTTTGGGAATGACAGCAACTCAGCCACAAAGTAGTAGGCCACGTAAACTGACAGAGCGGGGTCAGCGGCTGCTGAAGCGTATAGTGCGAAGAGGTCACCAACTTTCTGCAGAGTCAATCACTACAGACATCCAAACTTCATGTGGCCTTCAGATTAGCTCAAGAACAGTGCGCAGAGAGCTTCATGGAATGGGTTTCCATGGTCGAGCAGCTGCATCCAAGCCATACATCACCAAGTGCAATGCAAAGCGTCTGATGCAGTGGTGTAAAGCACGCCACCACTGGACTCTAGAGCAGTGGAGGCACATTCTCTGGAGTGACGAATCGTGCTTCTCCATCTGGCAATCTGATGGACGAGTCTGGGTTTGGCAGTTGCCAGGAGAACGGTACTTGTCTGACTGCATTGTGCCAAGTGTAAAGTTTGGTGGAGGGGGGATTAAGGTGTGGGGTTGTTTTTCAGGAGCTGGGCTTGGCCCCTTAGTTCCAGTGAAAGGAACTCTGACTGCTTCAGCATACCAAGACATTTTGGACAATTCCATGCTCCCAACTTTGTAGGAACAGTTTGGAGCTGGCCCATTCCTCTTCCAACATGACTGTGCACCAGTGCACAAAGCAAGGTCCATAAAGACATGGATGGCAGAGTCTGGTGTGGATGAACTTGACTGGCCTGCACAGAGTCCTGACCCCAACCAGATAGAACACCTTTGGGATGAATTAGAGCGGAGACTGAGAGCCAGGCCTTCTCGTCCAACATCAGTACGTGACCTATCAATTGCGTTTCTGGAAGAATGGGCCCCATAAACACACTCCTAAACCTTGTGGACAGCCTTCCCTGAAGAGTTGAAGCTGTTCTAGCTGCAAAGGGTGGACCAACATAATATTGAACCCTATGGATTAGGAATGGGATGTCACTTAAAGTGTCTGTGACATCATCTTAGTACTTTGCATATAGTGACACAACATAAATATCTTGTATCATTCAACTATGTTCGTTTTAGCAAACAAAATGATATATGTATTAATGAAAATTCCTTTCAAAGTGAGTTTAAAATTAAAAACTGTGTTTATTCACGGGACATCCGACTACACACGAATGCAACATCTGTGACGTAGGAGGGAGAACGTCTTTAGAACGCCCCTTTTACATATTCATTGCGGACAATAAATAAAACGACAAATTTAGCAATCTAAGTGACGATTTGAGCCATTTGTCTTCAGTTTGGGAAGCAGAAAGTTAGATGAACAAGAAACAGCAGGTTCTAATTTAGGTCTGCACCCGTATTTATTTGAGTGTTATGGTGTGATCACACCAAACAGCTTTTCAGCAGCAGGAGCGTCCAGTTTACATGCAAAGTCAATGGGGGACGCGCTTCCAGCCGCGTCTTGGCATTGGGCGTCACGTCGCGTGCGTGTTGAGCGTGCTGGAAAGCGTTTTCCGTGCACGTGAACCGGCTTCAGCCTCCAAACCGCGCATTCAGCATGCTGAAGATTTCGCGGTTCAAACTTTCAAACGCCGCTCAACTCTACCTGATTGGTTGGTGTGTCAACCAATCAGGGAGAGTCGGGGGGAGAAGAGAGGGGGAGAAGAGAGGAGGAGAAGAGAGGGGGAGAGTCCCTATGTGACGCGGAAACGAGGGGGCGCGCGCACTATGTGACGTATTGTTTGTGGGACACAGAAAAGACCCGCGAGGTCGTGTACTATGGAAGAGAAACTCATTGTAGCTGTGTGTTCGCGACAAGTCCTTCACGACCAGTCAAGTCTGCTCCACAGAGACGGAAATAAAAAGCTCCTCGCCTGGCGGAGTGCGCAGGACTCTGTGCGCAGGACTCTGTATACCGGTAAGCTCCTCCCACACACCCCGCAGCAGTTTCGCGTTCTGGCGTTCTGGTCCAAGTAGGTCTGGACACCAAGTGCGTCCACTTGCGTGAGTGACAAGCTTTTTGGAGGTTGAAACGCTGTTCGGTGTGATCGCACCATTACCTTTTCAGGAAGCGAGGGAGCTCCGAGGTGGGGAGCAGCTTTATTTATTCCATTCTGGACGAAGTATTTCATCTTTTGGGAAAGTGAAAAGGCTCACTTGTTCACTGATGATATTAGAACACCCAAATGCGACACAACTTACGGCATTTTTCAAGTTATACAAAAAAAAAAAGGCGAACGTGCAGAAAATGAATCTGCGTTATCATTGCAGCCACAAACTGAGCTTCTCCTTACTACGTCACAGATGTTGCATTAGCGTGTAATCGGATTTCCCGTGAATAAACACGGTGCAAAGTTTAAAATCACTTTTAAATCAAAATTAAATTGATTTATCATTTTGCTTGTACAAACGAACATAGTTGAATGATACAACATATATTTGTTGAGCAATTTTATGCATAGTTCAAACATCATGTCAGTGGGTCTTTAAGCTCATATGTGAGTCAAGGCAGGTGAGCTAATACTTTTGGCAAGGTAGTGTATTTGCAGACATTTAATTAGACACAGTCTGCAGTGTTTCTAATGTAGCATGGCATTGGCTACAAACTGCATTGTTGCTCTGCAGAATTATCGAAATTTATTCTGGATGGGAAATGTAAATACAGTATGACCTAAAGTTAGGATTTCTAAACCCCACATGCATGTTTGGACTAAGATCTGGCTTGAGAACTTTTTTTCTTTCTTTTTTTGGCTTCTCCCTTCGTCAGGGGTCACCACAGCAAACTAAGTCACTTTGAGATTTTTATTAATGAAAAATGCATTATAAATTGAATTCATTATTATTATTATTATAAGTCGCACGAAGACTTGGCAATCGTTTTTACGCCAGATGCCCTTCCTGACACAACCACAGACCACCGAGCTACCACAGCCCTCTGTGTAGACAATCTAGGGTTCCCGGGGGAGCAGATGGTGTGGGTTAAGGGCCTTGCTCAAGGGCCCAGAGTGGGGCAGATGAGGGTGGAGACAGCTGTGACTGCTTCACTTATCCCACGCACATTTTTGATGTTGTCTGTACCGGGGCTTGAACCGGCAATCTTCCGATCACAAGCTCACCTTCTTAACCTCTGCGCCACCACTCCCAGACATTGGCTTGAGAACATATTTGCTAAATTTATGACATAATTAACAAATATACATAAAATATCTAGCAAAGTTTAGATAGTCCAACAATACTGAACATAAACATTACTGCACCACCTGGTGGTGGATGATGGGTTAATTTAGTCATTGTATGGAAACATACAGTGATGACATTGTGTGACATTATTATTATTATATTAAAATTGAGTAATAATTATACTACTACTGATGAAATAAATGGTAAATGGTAAATGGAGCTTATTTATATAGCGCTTTCCAGCCCCCTGTGAGGAGCCCCAAAGCGCTTTACAATACCAGCCATCCACCCATTCATTCAGACATTCATACACCGGTAGTGGTAGCCTGCCTTGCAAGGCGCCATCCAGACCTACCGGGAGCAACTCGGGGTTAAGTGTCTTGCCCAGGGACACAACGACACATGGTGGGCGGATGCGGGATTCGAACCTCCAACCTTCCGATCAGGGGTCGACTGCCATTACCACTACACCACGGCCGCCCTTATAAGGCATTAAGGCATAATAATAAGGCATTAATAATAATACATGTACATAAATTTTTTACCTTTACCATCATAATTCCATTACCCTAATCTCAATGTTACTCACTACTTACTCTGCCCCTCACCTCTGGAACGCCCTACCGCCAGACCTCCGAAACACCACCTCCCTTTCTCTGTTCAAGACTGCTCTGAAAACACATCTCTTTAGACTAGCTTATCAGTAACTTTACTAAATGTATATTTCATATTTTGCATTTTATAATCTTTATGTATTTTATATTTCAATTTGTCGCTGATATTGTTTGATCTGTATTACACTGTATTGGTTTGTTAAGTGTCCTTGGGTGTCCTGAAAGGCACTTTTAAATAAAATGATATTATTATATATTATTACTTGACCTGTGCAATAACCTGTCACACAACCGTAGTAGTATGTTAGTTAAGTGCAATCTATACCTAACATGTTCATTTAAGCTTTTATTACTACCTTGAAATACCGTATTTTCCGGTGTATAGGTCGCACCTTTTTATGGTTTTTTTCAAGGCCTGCGACCTATAATCAGGTGCGACCTATATATGGCTTGTTATCACTTTCGGTGAAACAAATTTTTAAATCCAGCTCATTTCACAATTACGTTCATTTATTAAGGAAAAGTTCAGCTCAGACATATATTTGCTATAATTTTTATCAAACAAATAATTGTTTTTAAGTGTTAATCTTCTTAAAAGCCTTGCTGTGCGCTCCTGTGGCAGACATTTGCAGCAGAGCTAAACGTAGGTGCGACCTATACACCAGTGCGGCCTATCTAGGGATTTTTCCAATCTATTGGTGATAATTGGCCAATGCGACCTATACACAGGTGCGACCTATACACCAGAAAATACAAGATACAACAAGATACAAGAGCTTTTATTAACATTGCACCAGGTACAACGTGATTATGTATGCACAGTCATCCAGAAGAGGGGTAGAGAATGTAAAGCTGCTGCTTATTCAAAACACATGACATGTTCTTCAGCGCGGCCTCTCTCATCCGTCTCGGGATGAAGGTCAAAGGTGTGAAAAAAAGGTAAGTAAACATGGGGGTTACAGCATTGGTATTAAAAAAAATGTATCACATTTTGTCTGCAAGACACCGCATGACACAGTAAAAACCATACCATAAGCACATAAGGACAGTTACATGTTGCATGTTGAGACTGAGGCAGGGAGGATCTGTCCATGATACATTCCGGATGCCTCCGATAACGCTCATAGAAAAGTTCTCCGGGGGGGGTAGCAGACAAGACAAACAGCAGCTATTTTTTCCACAGTAAGCACATCTCAGGAGAAATTAGATATCCAGCCTTTCCCAAGGCTGTTTCCAAGGGAGTCAGATAAGAATTAACAAATATTTTCACATCAGGCACACATTGTAATTTCTGTGGCCTTCAGTCTGTAAGGGCGATTCTGTTCCAATCCAATTCGGGACTTTTTCCACTGATCCAAGCTCTGACCTCAGATGTTGACCACAGCTGACCAGAGTCCCAATCCGAGGGTGATCTGTTCACCCTCTGGATAAGCTCGCAAACAGCTGATTTCTGATGTTGACCACAGCGTCCAGAGTCCAAATCCGTGGGTGAGCTGTTTCACCCTCTGGATAAGCTCACAAACAGCTGATTTCTCGAGGTCACGGCGCAGACCAGACATCGGGTGCTCCAGGCAGTTAAGTCCTGCTGAAGTCTCCCTCATTTTGCGATAGACCAGTGCTCCACAAACGCCAAAAAAAGCAAAGCGCTGCCATCATAATCCAATATAATCCAAGATTCTTCACCTCCACAGAGCACTCCCAGGAATCCACGGAATCCATGGCGGAATCCATGGCGTATCCTCCGTCACTCTGTGAGGGTGGGAAGGCTCCCCTTGTGCCGTTCCTTCTGTAGAGATCTTGTTTGTAGAATCGAATGCCCAAACCTCCAATCCATCTTAATTTGCGTTCGAGGTGCTTAGCTGAGGAGCTGCCAGCAGCAGGGGGGGG
>JBBPBX010005964.1:20737-41112 GCA_038048925.1 Garcialebias charrua
GGTTGCGACTGCCTCCGTCGAGAGCTTATTCATACAAATTCATCCTGCTTGCACTGTTACATTATACCATGTTGTTGTTTACTATTTCTCTTTTGGACCTTGTAAATATTATATTTATCTTTTCACTTTTTGGTACTTTATTTTGTACCCTTACTGAATGCTTTAGTATTTCTTGTTTGTTTGTTCATTGTTTTTAGCAAGTCTAATTGGTTCTTCTCATACTGAACATTTCATTGCACTGTTGACCTTGTGTTAACCTGCATATGACAAATAAACAAAACTTGAACATTTGAAACCTGACACCATTAATTAAATGCAAAATAAATAAATTGAGATGGTCAAGCTTCAGAAGACTACATTATATCTTAACAAGTTGCTGATTATTAAGTTTATGATAAAAAGATTGATAATAGCTACTAGAGATTACGAAGAAAAAAAACTAGTAGAAAATACAAAATTTGTTGTGTTAATGCATCTCAATCCTGAGCCTAGTTTGATTCAAAATATTACCAATATTACAAAAACAAACTCCCAACAGGTTGTAAAACGTTTGATCTACGGTAAGCATTCAAGTCAGTTACAATTTCACTTCCAACAAAGTACTGTACACATAAACTGACCAACCTTGTAGAGTTTAAATAACATCTATGTACAGTACTATTAATCATTTCTTAAATACGTGGGCAACTGTGGTTAGAGCAGTCATTTTCCAATGCAAGAGTTGGGGGTTCGATTCCACCAGAAATCACATGCCGAAGTGAGCCTGGGCAAAACACTGAACTCCTCATTGCTTCCGATGTGTGTCCCATTGGTGTATGAATGAATGTGATCCAAAAGCACTGATTAGTGAAATAGTAGAGTGCTGTATGAATGATAAATTGAGGGCACAGATTGTGTAAAGTGCTTTGAGTATCTTGATAAGAGAGAAAGGCTCTACCGGTATACTGTATAACAGTCCATTTCTCATTTAAATAATATAATAATGTGAGTATATTTCTTATTATTTATGGGGAAGTTGTGGCCAAGTGTTTAGAGCAGTCGTCCTTCAATGGGAGAGCTGGAAGTTCGATTCCATTAGCAGTCACATGCTGAAGTGTCCCTGGGCAAGACACTAAACCCCTCATTGCCTCTGATGTATGTCCCATCAGTGAATGAATGTGATCTAAACTGATGATTAGTCTCTACAGATTCAGATTAGCTTTGTAGCTATCTAGTAGAGTGCTGTATGTGTGTGGATGGGTAAATCATTTACGAGGGCATACATTGTATTGTAAAGCGCGTTGAATATCTTGATAAGAAAGAAAGGCCCTATATAAGTAGTCAAAATATAAATATATAAATAGAACTTATTAAGCTTTGACAATTTTTTAAAAATTGCATGTCTAAATTTAACTTTTAAATGTATTAATGGTCTTGTCCCAGAGCGGGTGAGGAGAATGATTTTAAAAGTTCAGCAGCTCAGGAGCTGCAACAAGAGGTGCAGTTGATGGAGACTGTAAACATGCAAAATACAAAACCTCATTTGGTCAATGCTCCTTCTACCTCATTTGGTCAATGCTCTTTCTCATTTAAAGGTCTTCATATTTGGAACAGTCTACCATCAACAATAAAAACATTAACTGATCTTAGAGTTTTTAATTCCCAGGTGAAAAAATTGTTGAAACAAAACCAAATCTGTTAACACTGAACCCCATGGGGACAGAGGAGCAGGCATGTGTGTGAGGGAACTGTTTAATCTTAATTTAATTTTAATTTAATTTAAGCTGTTTTTATATAAAAGTCCAATCAAGGACAGGGTTTTTTTATTTAGCCTGTAATATATATATATATCATATTATATATATATCATATTATATATATATATAATATAATTAGCCTGTGGCTAGAAAACCTTTGTACAAGACAACAACGGTTGCTTCGTTTTTAACATGTAACATTGTTTATTGTGCTGTCCTTGATCAAATAAACTTGAATGGAAAAGGTACAGACCATCTACCACATGCCATTTCTCTGTTTTTCTCAGTGAAATGAGGTAAGGCAATTGCCTATGAACTCTCACACATGCTAATCTGACAGGCTAGGCTAAGTAGCCTAACAACCCCGAGCAGGAACTCAGACTAATACACTCAATATGTAATAACAGAACATTGCCAGTTAAATGTATTTGCTTCTTCACCTTTAATTGTGATATTAATTATTTTCAAATAAGCTAAAAATTTGCAACAAAACTACTTAATAAAATAAGCATTGCTACCTGAATTTACCGCCATCGGAGCCGCCATGATAGACACACTGACAATTTAGTAGGATCTGGCTGGTTTCTGCCTGTGTGAAATATAAAACGTTAAATTCCAAATTAAAAAATATATAGTCACTTTGGTAGCGTTTACTGAAGAAATACACTCTTAACATAAAATATAAAGTCACTTAATAAATTAGATTGATATATTTTTCATTGTTTTGGTGAAACCTTCAGGCGAGGTCCTTTGACTAATGAAGCTGAGCTTGTGAATTTCTATGTTGGGAATTGTAGTTTACTAGGGAAGCATGTAAACGTTAAACTAAGAAATAATTTAGATTAACTTAAAATTCTGTTTCACTATTTTTGAAATAATTCCATATGTTATTTAGTTCAAACAATAGCAGTGATAGGCAAGAATATGTTTCCTTTCACACGCTGTAACATCTGTTCCGCCTGGCTTGTTTCTGTCGGTATTGTTTTAACCTTACACTAGTACGTACATGTAGTAAATGCGTGTGACCGCTCTAGTAAAAGTCGATTATTCGTGACTTTCAGTTATATGTACCGCTATAAATGTAGCAAATCGCAAAAATAGAGAGGTTTTTCGTATTATAACAATGGCTCGTGTTGTAAAAGTGTTTCGGACTCTACGAAATCACTGGAAGAAATCTACAGTCGCTGTGTGCGTCCTGTCCTACGGAGGATACTGGCTGTATGGTAAACACTGGTGGGTTTCTGAGCTTTTAGATTTTGACTAATGATTGTGTTCCTTTGTCCTAAATGCTGTACATTGTGTTTTATTAGTGACAATGTTGTACGCAGAGAGGCTTGTCAGTTGGCAAAGGTGAATTATTGCTTATTAAAATGCATTCACAATTACTTTTTTTGTTTTTGTACTCCAATAAACCATTATTTTCTCGTTAGGAATTTGGACGTCAATTGATAGCACCCCAGGAGCCGCTGAAAAAAGCTACAGTGATATTGAACCCTGCAGCTTCCAGCGGGTAACAGGATTAGAGAAATATAAACAGTTAATTCACATACCCCACCTTTTTTTAAATCTATTTTTCCGTTTAAAATTTATTCAGGAAAGCCAACAACTTGTTTGAAAAGAATGCTGCACCTATTTTACACCTGGCTGGAGTGGAGATTACTGTGGTCAAGGTATCGTCAACAACATTATTATTTTTTTCATTATGTATTCATTTTAGTAGCTTGGGAAAGGGTTACCAAGCATGAGATCATGTTATTTGTTATTTTCCTCTCAGACTGACTATGAAGGCCAGGCAAAAAAACTGATTGAGCTGATGGAACAGACAGACATGTTGATTGTAGCTGGAGGGGACGGCACTTTGCAGGAGGTCATCACAGGTTTACTGCGGAGGCCAGATCAAGTAATATCATTTAGCTAATTTCCTGTATTATTCTCATGTTCTGTAATTGCATCAACTAAAAAGTGGAAAATTCATTACAAGTGCATTTTCTGACAATAGGAAACTTTCAGTAATACACCAATTGGATTCATTCCACTGGGTGCTAATAATTCCCTGAGTCCAAGTCTTCATCTACTCAGTGACAACAAGGTGAAGTAAGTAATAGGAATGTCTGAAACAACCCCCTGATGGATAGACTGCTTTTATTTCATAAAATCCATGATTGGCTTTTACAGTGTAATAGTTTCTTACGTTCTATATGTTTTAGAAACATTACATCAGCCACGTTGTCCATTTTGAAAGGAGAGACTGTACCTTTGGATGTGCTACAAATCAAAGTAAGAAACGCTTCAATTCACTTCATCCACAGTATGAGTACTACTTCAGTACTGCGACTATCATAATTTCACATATTGTTTTATTTTTTAAAAACCTGAAATTATTATTGAAGAGTATTGCATTGCCTTGACAAGGTTTTAAAAAAGTAACTAATGACACTTAATCACAATTTTTTGCTTTAAGTTTATTTTATGTTTGTTTTTTGCAGGGAGAGAAAGAACAGCCTGTCTTTTCTCTGGTTGGATTGCGTTGGGGTGCTTTTAGAGATGCGGCTGCAAAAATTAGCAAGTAAAATGACCCAGATGGTCACATTGATTACACGAATCTTTATAAACAGGACAAATTTAATTTAATATCGTGTCCAAACAGGTACTGGTACTTTGGACCATTGAAGACCAGCGCAGCACACTGGCTTTACACCCTGAGGGTAAAGTTTGTTTGTTCTTCAAGATTCTGGATGCACAACAATGTGTCAGAATATAAAGTTGATTTTGAAATCTTTGAAATTTGAATCTCATTCATGTATTTTAAAATTTTCTTCTTTTCATGTACGTAGAAAGTTACATTTTTGGAGTGTAAACTCTTAAAAGTGCTGCAGATTTTTTTTAAATTAAGTGTTGGTATATTTAAATTTCATACGGTTGTATTTATTTGTATGTATTTTTGTATTTTTTAGGAATGGCCTGTCGTCCGAGACATTTCCATTTCTTATTTAGCTCCCACACTTCGCCCTCCTGACCTGCCCTCTCAGAAGCCCCCCAGGCCTAACCTGATTTACCGCATCATCCGCAGACTGAAGAACTACTGGAACCCTCCAGTTAAAGGTAAAACCAAAAAACATTTTTATATTTATTATCTCTGGAGTGCAGCATAGCATTTAAATTTGTTTTTTTGAATCTATTTTTGCTCAGAGCCTCCAAAAGTTGAAGAGCCAGAGAAGTGGGAAGAGCAGCAGCTGTCGACAGTGGAGTTGTACATTCAAACACACAACAAAAACCCAGTGGAGAGGGTCAGTGGGATAATTATTGGATTTTTTTAAATGTAGCATCTACTCTTAAAAATCATAGCATGCATTTTAGGCTTCATCTATCTTTGAATCTCTCATTTCTGCGCCTCTTATTTTAATTTGTAGCGAGTAAATGACTCTCTGATGATCTGTGCCGAGCCAAACAACTTCACCGTGGGCGAGTTCATCTCTGTTGGGTCAGTACCAGCAGTCTTCTCTGGGTCATTCAGAACTACTCTTAAAAATCATAGCATGCATTTTAGGCTTCATCTATCTTTGAATCTCTCATTTCTGCGCCTCTTATTTTAATTTGTAGCGAGTAAATGACTCTCTGATGATCTGTGCCGAGCCAAACAACTTCACCGTGGGCGAGTTCATCTCTGTTGGGTCAGTACCAGCAGTCTTCTCTGGGTCATTCAGAACACTTTAAAGCTTAAAAGAATTAAATTATTTTTATTTGTATTAGTTATTGTTTTTTATTTTATTTTTTCTTAGAAATAAAAAACAAAAGGACCCAACGGTATTCACAGAAAATTCCACAAAACTGGAAGCCAGTGCTTGTCAAGTAAAGCTGCTCGAGGTGAGAAATATTTTAAATGATTGTAGATTTAATTTTAACTGCATAATTTTAGGGCAAATCTGACCAGTTTTGCTTTGATTTGTATTAAATCTCATTTTTGTACGTCATTATTTGAGTTTTTGTCATGTAACATATAATTTTTCTGTCACTCCTGCAGGGTGCCTCTGGCTTCTACAATATCGACAACGAGGAGTATGAGGCCATGCCTGTAGAGATAAGACTGTTGCCAAGGAAACTCCGTTTCTTCATCAGTGCAGAGCGCAGAGAGCAGCTCCTCGCACAGCTTCAGTGATGAACAAAAACATAACTGTGCAAAAACTAACTTTTAAAGAAACATCACATCATAAAATCCAGAATGAACTCTGAAAATGGATTTCCATTTCTCCATGACTTTTAAATTATTATAAAAGCTGTTGGCCTGAGCAGTTTCCTTATCAACATGTAAATATGAAGTTGGAGTTAATTTAACCAGCTCAGAACAGATGCCTTTACATAAAACGACCAAAACTTATTAATTATTTAACCCATCTTGATGTATTTTACAGATATAGTTTACTGAATGATTTACAACTTCCGTCACATGTAAAGATGTTTAAAGCTTCAGTATGTAGCTTTTTTTATGAACATATTTCTTCACTCTGTCACTACCTCCTGACAGACTGATGTTAGCCAGGTAATCTCTGAAAAAAAAAAAAAATATTGTCCCCTTGCTTCTCCAGGTGGTAAATAAGCATTTCTAAAAAGAAAAGGTGACCCGCCATTTTCCAGCCAATAAAAACAGAGTTTGTAACCAGCCAATAAAAACAGAGCTTGAATTTGAATCAGCCAATAAAAACAGAGCTTGAATTTGAAATTCAACAGACCACAAGGGGGCAGAGCCACATATGGCTCTGAGGGGGAGGGATCAGAATGCTTTGCCTGTTGAAAATATTTCTAAGTGCTGCAGTTCTACAGAAACTGCATACTGAACCTTTAATAAAATAAATACAGTACGTCTCTCTTGTCATGTGTACTTGTGTAATTCAGTTCAGTTCATTTTGTTTAGATGGCTCCAATTCACAACCCAAGTAGTCTCAGGGTACAAACAAGTCCATTCAAGTCCGATTAAAACCGATTATTGTCAATTTAATTAGAACGCATTACAATTATAAACAGTAACTTGGGAAAAGCCTGTCATTGACATTTGTTTCCTAAATGCCTTAGGCATGGTTTTAGTTTGACCTTTGCTGCCTTTCCTCTACATATGACAAAGATATCTGATCATTACCGTCATAAAATTCAGGATAGGCTTTTTTGTATGCAAAACATTCAACAACAATTGAGAATGAACTTTCTTATTCAACAACACTATTTCATCTTGTGTTAAACATCTAATTTCTTCATATTTTTCTAACAGCACTTTGCTTGTCAGCTGTATGTTTATTCATGGTTCCCAACTTTTCCAAAAGTAAAATGGAAAGCAGAGCTTTTAGCTATCAGATCCCTCTCTTGTGGAACCAACTTTCAGTTTCTATCCCTGAGGCTGATACTCTGGTCTACTTTTAACAATAGGCTTAAATGTTCCTTTTTGGTGTAAATTACAATTGCTACTTTTTTTTTTTTTTTTTGTAGGAACTACACTTTGATACGGAAGCGTATTGCTGACACCTGGAGAAATTTTTTTTGGGGGGCTTATGTAGTAATAATGTGATACGTATCAAGTAATAACGTGATACGTATCAAGTAATTACTTGATACGTATCAAGTAATAACGTGATACGTATCAAGTACGTTATTACTTGATACGTATCACATTATTACTACATAAGCCCCCCCCAAAAAAATTCTCCAGGTGTCAGCAATACGCTTCCGTACTTTGACCACTTGCTGTTTGTCTCTTTAATCCCCACCAGGTAGAGACAGATGGCTGTGAGCCCATAGATATTATATCTATGTGTGTATGGCAAGCCGTTTTAACATTAAATCGGATTCAGGGCACTGCCATAATGTGTGAGCCTGGTACTGCTGGAGGTTTATGCTTGTTAAAAGGGCGCCTTTACGTTCCACTGTCACCTCTGTTTTTCTCAGGATTGGGGATTGACCTTCTAAGTTACTAATGCACATTGTCAAAGTTATTATTTTATGATGCATTGTGGTTTAAATGGTTTCATGTCCACCTTTGGTTCAAGGAAATGCACTTAGTCAAAACTATGTTGCATTGCATTCAGCTCGCTCACAAAGTAAAATACCAATAAGATTAATTTACATATACAATTGTAAATATTAATTAATAAAAAGCATGTGTAAACATAGCTATGAAACTATTTGGGGCAGAGTACTACCCAATTTTATGCATGTGCATTAAGCAAGTGCAAAACAGTTTGTTGCAAGGAAGAGAAGATGTAACAAAATCTGGTGGTTTATTTAGACAAGTTTTACCAACTGGAATTTCATAATGTACTGTGAGTTGACTGGATATGTATTGGATCTGTTTCAAACTGAACTGGGTTTTTTTCTTCTTTGTGTAGTGCCCTAAGATAACTTCTGTTGTAAATCGGTGCTTCATTCAACATCGGTGAACTCATTCAACCTTTATTTATACAGGTTAGTCTCATTGAGGACTCATTTACAAGAGAGACCTAAACAAAGAACACAGATGAGGTGCAGACAATGTATATAAAAGGCATATAAAATTAAAATAAATTATATAAAAACTAAACAAAAACAGCTACATTATAAAGCAATGTAAAATATTAAAAACAGGAACATGTCTGCGTTGGTTTTTGCCATGAACTTAGAAGTTGTTAAAAATCCCTTAGAGTGGTCAAAGTTGACAACTTCAGATCTTTTTGCAAGATATTCCAGGTTACAGGAGCAGACTAGGAGAAGCCCTTTAGTCAAGTTCAGTCCTCACTGAGGGAACACTGCACTGACAAAGTGACATGTAGGGGACAAGAAGTGATTTAAAGATGAAAATGTACCTGTGAGAGAGTGCATGAAGTTAACCAGTGAATACAGGGTGCAAAGATTGAGTACAGTACCTGTAGTTACAGCCAGTTATGAATCTTAGTGCACCGTGATAGACAGTGTTCAACGTCTGCAGGGTGCTTGTAGAAGCATTCATGTAAATAATGTCACCGTAGTCAATGGAGGGAAGGAAAGTAGCAATACAAGGTGTTTTTTTTTTTTTTAGCTTTCAGAGTTAGACAGGATCTACTTCTGAAAAAGAAACCCAGTTTTACTTCCAAATTTTTTACCAAGTTTTCGACATGGAGCTTAAAGGAGAGAGGTGCATCGACCAAAATACCCAAGTAGGCCTATTTATAAGAATCGACAAACTCAAAAGGAACACCATTCATAGATTAAATAGAAGGAAGAACTGCTGGTACCAACTTCCTGTTTGAAAACAACATCCCTTTGATTTTATCAGCATTTAGCACCAGTTTGAGATGGAAATCTGACTGGAAAGTCTTAGCAACTGATTTAGCTCGACAATAAACTGTATCGTCGGCATAGAGATGTAAGGATGCAACACGAATTATCTAACTTATGTAGATTGTGAATAGGGTGGGTCCTAAGAATGAACAATGTATAAACAGAATTACTTGTTTAGAACTAAATAAAGTGAAATGTAGATAATAATGCATTTTATTTGACATAAAAAGTAATATCCTACTTTGTGTACTGTATTTATCCCAAAGCAGTAAAATGAACTAGCTTATCTACATACTGATTTGATTTCCTTTAATTTTTTGCAATCTGAATGCCTGAAGTGTAGATACCGGTACATGGTCAGACACAGAGGTTAAGTGTTTTTAAAAACTAAGCGAGGAAAGATGAGTAAATCTTTAGTAAAGGTGGAACTAGAGAAAAGACAGCTGTTGGGCAACACTTGAACAGTATCAGTATTTTATTGTTTTACAAAGGTAGTACAGTGGAATCGACAGTTGCCCATGCTGTTGAGTTTTGTGTACCGGTACATGACTGACGCCTCTTACAGTGGTTCCCATAGGTAGAGGTGGAGACACAATCTGTGACTACTTTTGACTTTGCTTACAATCAAAAAGAACAATTACGATTTGGATGCATTGCTGTGTGTGTGTGTGCAGCACTTTTCACTGCCGTGGACATTCAGACTGTACAGTAATTTTTAGCTGATGCTGGTACACATCTGCGAACATTTCTCCAAAAAAGGCATTTTATACAGTGGTGTGTGTGCTGTGCACATTCATTGTTGCATTAAGTGTACACTTCTAAAGCAAACAGAAACGAGAAGAGTCAACAGTAAGATTAGTGAAAAGTGCAAACACAATCGTTCAGCAGATAATGACGACATACAAAAAGACAGATTATTTTGCTATAGGTTTGACAATGTCACATTTTAAGGCCCCATATTAAAAATAAAGCTTAACTGCCCCTTTCTTTCATATATAACAGTGCATTTTTATTATTTTTGTTTTAAGTAACCCAAAAAACATGTCAGAGGGTTATAAATTAAGTTGTATAAAAGTCTCCACACTTTAAATCAGATTAACCCCCGCATCATTAGATTATTCTAATATTTGTAAGCCAAGTAAATCTACAAATGGATTATAATAATAAACAGATGTTAAAAAAAATACTTGGGAGTGTGAGAAATTGATATTTGAGTTTTGACTAAAACAAAAATCTGCCTCGTGTGTCCCAAAATGGAACAGATCATCTCAGTGATTGAAAATCTGATGAGAACCAACAGCCCCCGCCAGCAGCATTCAAAGGACACGTTGGGCTCATCGATCAAAAGACGAAGGGATGAAACGTCTGAGGGAACCTCTCAGCTGAATCCGACCAAAGAGGAATTAAAGCTTTTTTTTCCCTCAGCTATCAGCAGGACATCAACAAATCACCCAACAAATATAATTTAAAAAAAAATCTTTGTCCACAAGATGAGCAGAGAGGAGCTTTGTGTTTCGGTCAGCTACAAACATCTTTCCAGCACAACTCTGCAGTTAGTTCAAAATAATGAATCCATAAACCGTGTATATAACAGTTAAGCCTGATGTGTGCACGAGGAAAACAATCCGCTGGTGGACATCGTGCAGTGTTCACAATACAGTAAGTGGTATATATTCACTGAAATGTATTCAACCAGTTGAGAACAATGGAAAATGAGGAGCAATGTCATAAAAAGTAAACCTGAACATATTTATTACTTCCTCTGGCAAACAGAGAGACACAAGCAGACATGGCCTGTGTTCAAAGTGCTTAAATAATAATAATATTTTTTTCCTATTCAGATCGATTACCCCTCACAATTATAGAAGTAGGGCAGGTACGTTATTCTCTCACCTCATTTATAATAATAAAAGTAACAATTTGTTTTTGTATTATTACCAGTCGCTGCTGAAAGGTGAAAATGTGTGTGTGCGACAACGTGTCTCGTAAACTGCTGCTTAAATTCTAATAAAACTCGCAGAGTACAGTAGTTGAATATGCACAGCCAATTATCTTCTGGGATTGGCTTGAATTATCGCAGCAATCTGAACTTAGAAAAAACTAAAATGGTGACACTTTAAAGTCACGTTTAACGATATGGAGCTACAATGTGATGGTAGTAGCTGAGAATTGTTCACAACACGTACTTTAAGTACCACATCTTGAGATATTGCATGAGACTGCGCGCATCGTTGAAACTGACACGACAGGCAGCGGGTCAGATGCATTCCTTTAAGGAATAAGAAGTAAATCTTTAATTTATGCGTGAAAAAAATTAAACTTTCTGCAATTATTAAGAAATTTCTAGAAGTAAATTAACAACAAAAAAAAAGGAAACATTTAAGTTCAAGGTCACAGTACTCAAAATAAGAGTGTTTAATTTCTGAGAGAGGGTATTTGAATGCCACCTAATTCCCAGTGCTTGAATCTTTTCAGATAAGACTCCGTTCTTCACCCAAGCTGCAGGGCTGTCCTAGAGCCAGTGTTGAACCAGAATAACAGTCAAACAGAAAAACGTGAAAACGCAGCCGCTGTCGTCAGCTGCTCTGCCTGATATCCAGGTGTGGATCAGCCGCTGTGACCCGCTGTATGATATTGTGTTCAGTGAGCCGTCTCCACAGGTCAAAGCAGACGCCCAGCATGATAACAGTGGAGCACACAAGGTTCTACGATGGAGGCAGTGTTTTCAGCGTCTTCATGTTTTTAAGCCTCACGTGTACAAATAATCCACTGGCATCCACGTGTCCCAGAGGTTCAGTGGGCTCAGGAGCAGCAGAGGTTGTCTATGACAAGTGCAACATCGATGCCGTACACATCCAGCAGGTCGAGCAGGAAGGAGCGGTCACCCTGGGGATCCAAGCCCATGGCCCTCACATGATCAGCTGTGAGGGTGGGATCAGCGCTCGCCGCCACCTCCGACAGGATCTGAAAGATGCGATTATTCAGCTCCATGAAGAACCTAGAGTGTTGAAAGTGAAAGCATCAGTGTATGCTCAAAACAACAAAATCACAGTTTGGGAAGATCAAACCAAGCAGGTCACACGAATGACTCGGCTGAAACAAAAACGCCTGTCAAGGACTCACAGAATGAACAGATCCTCTTCATTTGATGTGCAGTCTTCATCCACCTCCTGAGAGTACAGCAGCATTTGCCTGAATCAAACAAACATTATTATTATTATGATGATTACTATGATGGACAAAATCCCATATCCCTTGTAAAATACAAATCTGTGTGCTTGTTCTGTGTTTTAACTGGCTCACTTAAATTTGAAGCTTATTCAGAAACGCAAAACCTACCGGTACATGTTTCATAACGTTAAAACTTTATCTAAACTATGAATGTTTTCAAACTGAGCAACAATGAAAACAAAAACTGAATTTTCAATGTTTAAATGAATTAAATAAACCACCCACAATAATATACAGTATAACAACCAATGGGTAAATGATCAGTTGGAAAAGGGTGGATTGATCTCTTCGGGTCGAGGGTGAGGTTCTGCCTCAAGAGGAGGAGTTCAAGTATCTTAATCTTTCAAGTATCTTGGGAGTTTTGTTCATGAGTGATGGAAGAATGGAGCGTGAGACTGACAGACAGATTGGTGCAGTGTCTGCTGTATTGCGGACTCTGTACCGGTCCATTATGGTGAAGAGGGAGCTGAGCTGTAAGGCAAAGCTCTCAGTTTACTGGTCGGTCTATGTTCCTACCCTCATCCATGGTCACAAGCTCTGGTAGTGACCAAAAGAATGAGATTGTGGACACAGATGATTGAAACGAGTTTCCTCTGCAGAGTAGCTGGACTCTCCCTTAGAGATAGGATGAGAAGTTCCGTTATCCGGAGAGACTCGGAAGTAGAACCACTCCTCCTCCACATTGAGAAGAGCCAGTTGAGGTGATACAGGCCTCTGGTAAAGATGCTCGTCTGGGAGGAGACCCCAGGGAAGTCCCAGGTCATGCTGGAGAGACAGGTCTATGTCTCTCGTTGGCCTGGGAACGCCTTGGGGTCCTCCCAGAAGAGCTGGAAGAGGTGGCTGTGGAAAGAGATGTCTGGGCCTCCCTGCTCAAGCTGCTGCCCCTACAAACCAACTTCAGATCAAGCGTAAGATAATGGATGAATGAATGGAATGGTAACATTTCACCAGAGGGCAACAAGTTGTGGTATTACTGAATATTTGAAGAATAATTACTACTACTAAGGGGCGGCCGTGGCGTAGTGGTAATGGTAGTCGTCCCCCGATCGGAAGGTTGGCGGTTCGAATCCTGGTTCCCCACACCATGTGGTGAACACAATGTTGTGTCCTTGGGCAAGACACTTAACCCCGAGTTGCTCCCGGTAGGACTGGAAAGCACCTTGCACGGTAGTCTGCCGCTACCAGTGTATGAATGTGTGTAGCATTCAATGTGTGTAGCACTTTGAGATTTTCACTAATGAAAAGTGCGTTATAAATTGAATTCATTATTATTGTTACTAATTTATTTTTAAAAAATTACCATTAGTTTACAAATTCAGGATGTGGTGATTAATGGTAGATCTTGCAAAAAGATCTGAAGCTCTTGACCCTGACCTCTCTAAGTGGCTTCAAACATCTGCTAAGTTCTTGGCAAAAACCAACGCAGACATGTTCCTGTTTTTAGTTTTCTACATCACCTTACAACCTAGCTGTTTTTTTTTGTTACATTCTCTTTTAAATACTATTTTTTCACGTGTTAAAAAAAATCTCAATTTGTACGCATCCTTTATGATCGTCTACTGTTGTCTTTGTTGTCCCACTGTTGTCATCACTCTTTGTTAAAATCAGGTCTCTCTTGTGAGTCCCTGGGGCTCAGGGGGATTAACCTGTATAAATAAAGGTTGAATGAATGAATGAATGTTAAAGTACCTCTGTTCACTCAGCTTCCTGTACTTCTCCTTATCTGCTGCGTTCAGTCTGAGCAGCGGCTGCAGGTGGCTTCTGTGAGTCTTCACGTTCTGGTTGTCGATGTAGACGTCGTACAGCCTCTGCTTTTCCTCAAAGATTTTCTCTGTTGTGCCTTGAAACAAATGAGAAAACACATGGGTGGAAATCCTTTCAGTTGAGAAAATAGCAGCCAGTTCACCACTGACAGAGGAGCGAAGTCTCTTACAGGCCACATAGGACAGCTCTGTTTCCAGGGCGCTGATGTCGGCGATGTTGATGTAGAAAAAAGGCCGTAATTCAGGCACAGACACTCCGATTCCTGGTATGGAAACGTTAGCCAGGCAGCAACAGCAATACACTGAGGGGACAGAAGAAAAACAGATGAATAAAACAGATTACTGTATACAAGCAGATTTCAATATTGTCCAATAAAATCTTTGAATATGAAGAGATCAAGTGCTACAGAACCTGACAAATATACATCATGACCCCTAACAGGAATGAGAGAAAGTGTGTGTCCAAGCTCCAGCTGCTCACCCCTGTAGCAGACCACGCCTATAGGTGGAGGAGAGAAAATCAGGAGGCGTTTCCGAAGCAGCACAAACTTCCACAGCACCATGATCTGCTCCCCAAAAAACTGGATGAACTGAGACATGCAGCCAGCTGGATGGGTGATCTGCAGGAGAGGAGGTTGTTCAGTGAAGCTCACGGAGGAGCAGCTTCAGCGACATGACAAGTGTGTTGTGGTGTTTTCAGACCTTCATTTCTGGATGCATGCAGCGGTTTATGGAGGCAACGCTCCACGTGGGGCACGACGTGACCAAACCATTTCCCAATGGGGGGAGAACAGCCTTCTTATCCTCATAAAAGGCCTCTAGAGGAGAATACTGGCCTGGATTCTGCAGCTGATGTCTAAAAACCCAACGAGGAGATCAAAACAGCATCATCAGGTGCGACTCATTCATCTCTCTGAATGATAAAGCAGATGAAGCTTGCTTTAATGATGCAAGCCTGTTATTCAACTTGATGCATATTCATCATCTCTCTGTATTATTGTTCTGTAGAGAATCACTTTGTTCACAGCTCAAATAAAACCAACGGCTACAAATCTTCCATTTGAAATTATTTAATTTCTATTTGCTGTTAAAAACAACCTGAGCATGGAGGGGCGAAAACAGTTGGCTCCATTTATCAGATTTGGCTCATTTTACATTTCATATCAATTGTTTTACATCCCTGTTTTTTCATTCAACCTTTACTTATACAGAAAAATCACAATTTATCTCATAACACAATTTATCTCAAAACTTAATAACTCATAACAATTTTTGTTATGAGTTACTAATTTGGTTCATGGATAACCATTGTTTGAATTGATTGTTTGAATTGATTGTTTGAATTGATTTTGTTTTAAGAAGGGGCAGATATTATAATAATTTTTTTCTTCTTCTGCTTCCTTTCATTTTAAATTCTTTTTCTTTCTTCATATGGTTTGTAAATTGCTCTTTTGTGTTTTAATTTTGAAGTGAATAAAAAATTACATAAATAAATAAATAACAATGAGCCTCGAAGACTCATTTCCAAGTGAGACCCGTTTAGACAATTTAAAAGTAATGAAAGTGACACATGTATAGGATTTGGAGGGGGAAAATAACTTAACAGACTCTCACTCCTTGGCTAAGGACAGAAAGCCTGAAATAAATTAAAAAAACACACATAGGCACATCGTGATGCAGTCATTCCACAGGGGAGGGGACATGAGCTTTGTGTCACATTTTATATTTAATTTATTCATATTATATGTTGCAACTTTACTTTGTGTCTATTTGGTGTCATTTTATATTAGTCCATTTGTGGTTTTGTTACATATCTGCGATTGTTTTCAAAATATGCTTTAAATAATTTTGCACTCTGATAATTGGATAAAAATCTTTGATAAAAATGGATGAATTGATTAAGATCTAAGGCCTAATAATTGTTGTGTTGAGTCCTTGAATTAATTGTATCTGTCTGTGGCTTTTCAGAGTCAGAGAGTCTTTATTGTCATTTGCACCGCATGTGGTACATGTGATGAAAACGAGATTATGTACACAGGGTCCCAGTTACATCCAACAACAAATGCAAGAGAAAAACAGTAATAACATCTAGAATTAACTAAGAAAAACATCAACTAGTAATACACTAAGCCCTAATGTAGTAGAAAAACATCATTATAAACAGCAGCACGAACACGAGTCTGTATGAGCAGATGGTCACAGATGAACACAGCAACAAGAAAACAGATCAGCATCAGCATGATGTGATATTTTGCAGTGATTATTCTTATTATTTATTTATTCATGAGTCTAACAGCCTCAGGGTAGAAGCTGTTCCTCAGTCTAGTGGTTCTACATTTGATGCTCCTCAACCTCCGTCCTGAGGGGAGTGGGGCAAAGAGTGAGTGTGCTGGGTGAGTGAGGTCTTTCATGATGCAGGTGGCTCTTTTCCTGCATCTGGAGGTGTAAATGTCTGTGATGGTGGGGAGACTGACTCCAACAGACTTCTGTGCAGCCTTCACCACTCTCTGTAGAGCTTTCCTCTCTGCAACTGTGCAGCCTCCATGCCACACGTTGATGCTGGAGCACAGGATGCTCTCCACTGCACACCTGTAGAACGAGGTGAGAACTGGGCTGCTCAGACCAGCTCGTCTCAGCCGTCTGAGGAAGTAGAGTCTCTGATGACCTTTCTTGATCAGGCTGGTGGTGTTGTTGCTCCAGCTGAGGTTATCATTCAAGTGTACACCCAAGTATTTGTAGCTGGAGACCACTTCCACTGCAGATCCACCTATGTTCAGTGGGGCATGGGTGTGTTTGTTCCTTCTGAAGTCCACAATCATCTCCTTTGTCTTCTTCACATTCATGTGAAGATTATTCTCTTTGCACCAGCTCTCCAGGTGTTCCACCTCCTGTCTGTAGCTGGACTCATCATTGTTTGTGATGCATCCCACCACCGCTGTATCATCTGCAAACTTAACAATATGACAGCCTGGATGTGTGGCTGTACAATCATATGTGAGCAGAGTGAACAGAAGAGGGCTCAGCACACATCCTTGAGGAGAGCCAGTGCTGAGGGTAATGGTGGAGGAGGAGAAGTTGTGGATCTTCACGGACTGTGGTCTGTTTGTTAAGAAGTCTAAGACCCAGTTACAAACGGAGGGGCTTAGTCCAAGTGTGGATAGTTTGTCTATCAGAGTTTGGGGGATCATGGTGTTGAAGGCAGATGTGAAGTCCACAAAGAGCATACGGACGTATGAGTCCTTCTGATCCAGGTGGGTGAGAGCAGTGTGGACCACAGAGGAGATGGCGTCCTCTGTTGATCGGTTCGCGCGGTATACATACTGATGAGGATCCTCGTTGATGTTGACGGTTGTCTTGATGTGGGACATGACCAGTTTCTCAAAGCATTTAGCGACTATCGGGGTGAGGGCCACCGGTCTGTAGTCAAATTTTGTGGGTCATTTAAGATCCTTGAACGGAGTTCTTGTTGTCTTGCATTTGGTTTATAATGTCTCAAATTATAGTCACTTGTACGGTGGCCCTGAGATTTAAACGAACATCATTATTATTATTATTATTATTTTTTTTTTTACGCAATTACATTAAGCCAAACTGGAAGTGGTGGAAAAAACTTTTTTTTTTCAACTTTATCTATAGAACACAAGAACAAAAGAACAAATGATAACCTCAAATTACAAAATTATACATGTAAACATGTGAAGAATCCCCTGTCATACGTCTTTAGGTCAACATTTGCTCAAACAATTTGACATATTATACAGATCAAATTTAAATTTAAGAAACGTTATTTGGAACAGAGAAGAAGCAAAGCATATGAAAAAGAAAAGTAAAAAAAAAAGATATTAAAATTTGTAATTCTGTTATTTTTTCCCGCCACTTCTGGTTTGGCTTCGTGTAATTGCGTTTTTTGAAACATAATTCCTTTTTTTTTTTTTTTCAAACATTGTTCATTTAAACCTCAGGGACACTGTACATTTGACATTTAGCGTGAGCCATGTTTCACACATCATGCACATTTGTCTCCTCCTTGTAGCTTTTTATGTTTCTCCTTTAGGAAATGTGCTGTCCCATGCCAATCATAAAACTTTTTTTGTTGTTTTTATTTTATTTCAATGTAAATTTGTTTGTGAATCATTTTACATTGCTTCATTTCAATCTATTTAGCTTTTAGTTTGGTTGTTGCATGTGTTTTTCTGAAAAATAAGATAAAATTTGAAGTCCTTGGGTTTGTGCAGTAGGCCTGTCCTTTCATCAGTCAGAGTCTGTTGTATATTCAGCCTGAGTCAGTTTCTAAGTGATTCATAATTCATTTTATTTTAGCATTTCTATCTGAAGCCTCGTTTTGCACTCAAACTTCAAACTAAATTTTAGGCAGATTCATCCATGTTTGTGATCTTAAAATTGTGGCTTTTTTATATTCACTCACTATCAGTGAGGGTCAGGTTCTCTTAAAATGGGCTGAATAAGAGGAGCAGTGTTGTAGAAAAGAAGAGAAAAGATGCTGTCAAAGTTTCTTCCAGCTTATTGTGTTCAGACTCCATAGAAAAACAGCACATCAATGGGTTCTTGTGACAAAAACTGCAACTAACTGGGAATCAGGGTTCATGTTTAATTGATGAGAACATCTGAAACAAAAAACATGGATAGGAAGTTGGTGCATAAAGAAAAAAAAACAGTGAAGAAAGCTGGATGAAAAATAGAGAATGCAAACAGGCTGGTGTAAAAAAAATAAAGAATAAAATAAAGGATTCAGAAACAAGAATAAGAACACACACTCCCCCAGCAGACTTACCTGACTTGGTTCTCCAGGAAGTGCATGTAGCGGTAAAGCAACGTGTAGGAAGGAGACAGAATTCCCACAGACTTCATCCTCGCTCCTCGCTCCAGCTCGCTCTCAACAGGCATGTTGGCAAAACAGGCCAGCCCGAAGTAATTGCCTTTACGGAAATATCTAACCAGAGGCAAAGCAACAAAAGTTAAAGGTCTCCTGCACCTTTCATGCACAAGTTTTAATCTAAGGTCATCTTGTGTTGAGAATGAGCAGAGGTTTGGTCAAATTGTTGGTCAATATTGAGATTTTGTGAGATGTGTCAACGCTCATGTGTGATAAATGACACCCAGCTGCTACCACATCAAATTTTAGCCAAATATCTGTAAAACTGGTTCAGTTTATAGACGCTTGGGGTTGAATAAGGTTGTTTAGCTTTTGGCAGCAGGTGAAAGATAATAAGTCGAGGTAGTTTTAAAAAGTCTGTGGACTACTTACATAAAGTCACTGGTGACCCGATGGGAGCCGCTGGCCATTGACTTGAACTCAACACCGTCAAGGTTGATGTCATGAGGCAGACACCATTCTATCATATTTCCTGTGACACACACACAAACACACACACACACACACACACACACACACAGTTTAAAAAAAATAAGTTACTTCCCAGTTTTCTACTACTTTCATCCTAGCTACTTCCTCAAATCTGATACAGCTGTGAAAGGTCCGACACATCTGTAATTAAACATTAACCCCAGGAACAGATTATCATGCTTAACTATTGATTTTATACTTCTTCCTGGTATAACTACAGAAAAAAGTTCAACATTTTGAAGACTTTTAAATATGATGCATTGGTTTAGGTGTGAGAATGGTTATGTCCCTGTGATGGACTGGAGGCCTGTCCAGGGTGTCCACTGCCTCTCACACGGTGATGGCTGGACATGGGCACCAGTGACCCCCACAAGCCGAAAAGGAAAGATAATGGATGGATGGATACATTCATTTATTGAACAAGCCAAGTTGGGGCATGAACTTCATGAACTTGCGTGCAGTTCCTAAGCGCCATACTTTCTATGGCATTTAAAAAAAATGCACATTTACAGTAATAGATAAAGTTTATTAATATACACCTTCCACAAAATAAATCATGAAGTGTTTCACAGTAAAATACAATAAAACAGTACAAATATGAAAGCAATGTCATAATCCCGGGGGCTGAGATGGTGTAGTAGAGGCAGGGCAGCCGGCTCAGGACCGGAAGGTCCCGGGTTCGATCCCCGGTCACTGCATACCTCGTTGTGTCCCTGGGCAAGACACTTAACCCCGAGTTGCTCCCGGTAGGACTGGATGGCGCCTTGCATGGCAGTCTACCGCTACCGGTGTATGAATGTGTGTATGAATGGGTGGATGGCTGGTACTGTGAAGTGCTTTGGGGCCCCTCATAGGGGGCTGGAAAGCGCTATACTGTACTGTACTGGATAAGTAAGCTACATTTCTTCTTCTTCTTCTTCTTCGGCTTTTCCCTTTTCAGGGGTCGCCACAGCGAGTTATCCTCCTCCACCTCACTCTGTCCTCTGCATCCTCTGTCCTCAC
>JBBPBX010005964.1:41169-60879 GCA_038048925.1 Garcialebias charrua
TCAAACAGGCCCCCTCCCTCTCAGTTTTCAAATCCAGGTTAAAAACTCACTACTATTCTGTTGCCTTCAATACCCGCTGATTGGTGTTTGATCGTTTTATTTTTGATCTGCAGTGTTTTTATGTTTTTCGTGTTGTACTTCATTGTCTGTGGTGCATGTTGCTTGTTTGTTTGTCCAGCACTTTGGTGTGGACTTGTTCCTGTTTAAAGTGCTTTATAAATAAAATGGTATGGTATGGTAACTGGCTGCATCCATATATCTCCTTTTTGGCCTCCCTCTTTGTCTTTTTCCTGACAGCTGCATTTCTAACATCCTTCTACCATGTCCCTCCTCTGGACATGTCCAAACCATCTCAGTCTGGCCTCCCTAACTTTATCTCCCAACAGAGATTAAAACAAAATGATGAAAACCCTTGAACCTGTTGCTTTTAATCTGTCCAAAAGAACAGGACCCCGACACAGAACCCTGGGGCACCCCATATAGGGCCCACACAAGCCATTCCTTTAATGCGTGTCTACACAGACCAATCCGGTTTATAAAAACACTGAAGGTTCTTGTAAAATGTCTGATTAGATCACAAGACACAATCATTTTCAGTGCACTCGAAGGAACACACGTTCAGTTCTTACCTGACCTGGTACCGAACGTGACCACGAACACAGCCACTATCTGGTCCTTTTCCTCCCACTGGTGGTCCCTCGGTGGTGGGACGCAGGGGTAGGGCAGGTTCCGGTCTATAGAGACCCGTGAAGGCTGGAGGCTTCTGTCCCGGCTCACCACGACAGCTGTTAGGTTCCGCGTGGGGCTGTAGGTGACGGCGGTGGACACGGCCGCGGCTGGCGGTACATGATGCCTCCCGGCCGGCTGACAACTTTTCTCCGCCTCGGTGCTGCCCTGCTCCTCTGTCTGGGCCGCCTGGTTGGGGTCGGGCGGTGGGATCTCCTCCCAGTCCAGCAGCGGGGCTCGATCCCACTTCTCCACCATGGCGCTGCGGGACGTGCAGGTGAAGGGGACAAGGTGAGCTCCACGCAGTTCGTTTGGAGCGGGTTTTAAAGACGCCGCTGGAACCGGATCATGGTTTCCTGCTGCTGGCCCGGGTGTTCTCCACGGATCTGTAAGCGTGTCACATCCACGGACGGGGCTGCTTTTCCTCTTGTCTCTCTGTTGTGATGACGTAGCTCACTTCCGCCCACGTGTCTACATCATCTCACGCAATGACCTAATTTCTGTTATAAGAACACAAATCTTATAATATTGTAAGTAAATGACTTTTTTTTAAATAAGTTTATTCATTTTACAAGAATGAAATACAACAAATGACATATTAAATGAAAAGAAAAAATATAAAATGAAAGGTAGCAGATAAAGAAAATATAGCTGCTCCTTATTTATCTATTTATCAAACTAATTGTTCTATAATAACAAAATGAGTAAATAACTCATTTAACCATCAATTATATATATATTACTCAAATACAGTCATTTATGTTTGTTCAACAAATCAACTTTGACAAGTTTCTTAAAGACAGGAAAATGTAGGGCCCTTTTTAAAGCAACTGTAATGAGATTGTTTTGATTTTATTTCCAAAATATAAGCAATGCTCGTATTTTAAAAAAATGATCAAATCTAAGTTGTTAACAAAATACGAAAATCTTTAGTTAAATCCATTCTATTAGTAATTTTCTAGTCAACAAATGAAGTTTTTTATTCAATTACTTGAAAAACATTGCTTGAGTTAATTGTTTGGATTGAGTTTGCTTTTGTTTTTGTTTTGTTTGTTTTTTAAAAGGGGCAGATATAAGATTATTTCTTCTCTCTGCCTCCTTTCATTTTATGTTTTTTATATTACTCACTGTATGTTTAAACGTTGTTTTTTTTTATTGATGTAAAATGAATAAATTTAATAAAATAAAATAAAGTCTTGTCGTTTCCCTCCGAGAGTCATGTTTTTGACGCTTTATAATTAGCAGCTTCTTCAAAGAAGCAGCCAACCAATCAGAAAGCAGGATACTTGGACCCCGGCGGCGCAATTGATTTAAACAGGAAGTGTTTACTTGCGTGGCGCGAAATGGAAGCGTGTTTGAGGCGGTGCTGCTCGCAGGCCACTTGTTCGTGAGTAAACATGACATTTTACCACCTGCCGAAATAGGCGATAATGTTAATACCTGTGTACACAGGTGCATCTGAAAAATTTGAATGCTGTGGAACAAGTTTAAAAAAAAAAAATTGTCAGCCATTTCAGAAAGTGAACATTACATAGATAGAGTGAAATATTTCAAGCCTTCTTTTCTAGTTATTTTCATGATTATGGCTTACAGATAATGAAAGATCAAAATTCAGAGTCTCAGAAAATTAGAGTATTCCACAGCCATCTTTTTGGTGCCTGTCAGTGTGGGCAGGAGCCAAGTCCTGCTGGGAAATGAAACCAGCATCTCCATATAAAGCTCGTCAGCAGAAGGAAGCATGATCTCTAAAATGTCCTGGTGGATGCTGCGTGGACAGTCAGAACAGTGGACCAACACCAGAGGATATGGCCCCAAACCATCACTGACTGTGGAAACTTATCTCTGGTCTTCAAGCAATGTGGATTCTGGGCCTCTCCACTCTTCTTCCAGACTCTGGAACCTTGAATTAAAAATGACATGAACATTTACTTTAATTTGAAATGAGGACATTAGACCACTGAGCAACAGACCAGTTCTGTCTCTGACATTTCTGTCAGGAGTGTCTTGACTTGAGGAATGACACATTTGTAGCTCCTGTCTAAGAGTTAATCATCTGATCAGGGTGTGACACCAGGAGTTTACATTACTAAACCTTTTCACGACATTCTAATTTTCTGGAACACTGAAATTAGTTTTTTCTTAACCTGTGAGCCGTAATCATCAAAATGAGACTAAAGACATGAAATATTTCATTCTGTGTGTAATGATTTTTAGTTTTTCACTTTCTGAAATGACTGAAAAAAATAGATTTCTTTTTCACAATATTCTTATTTTTTTATATGTACCTGTATGTGTGGTTTGTTTGAAGTGTTGGCAAAATATCTCCTGAACCAGTGGACAGATTTTAATAAACACTGAGAAAATAATCTACAGCTGACAAACTTTTAAAGTCACTCTAATTCAAGATGGCCGCCCAATTGAGTAAACTTAGAAAACACAAAAAGACAAATGTACAGTATTCAATTTTGCCAACATTGGTTTAAAATTTGGTGTGGTAGCTGAGAGCTATACCCAGCCCATACTTCAAGCACTGCACATTACTGTATTTTTGATGAACATTTTGGCATTAGCAAACTTGTCTGTCAGCAAAATATCTCAAAACCCACTAAATGGATTTTAATGAAATTCTCAGAAAGTAACTGTTGGCTGTAGCGCTAGAACTCTACCATTTGAAGTTGATCAAATTCAAGATGGCATCACAGCTAATTTATAGTAGCCAACACAAAAATTGGTATAATAGTCAGTTTTATAGATATTGAACTTAATTTTGGTGTGGCAGTAGCTTGATGTCATTCTTTTATGTAACGCTAGGCTTTCATTTCTTTAATATATTCATATTTGAAACATCCATCTTGTACCAAGAAGTTCGGAGTATCACAAATTACCCTGTGAACCTTGTATGTTTACAGTCTTCACAAATACCAACAAATGGAGATTTCATGAGCACATAATCCAAGTGTTTGTGCGGTCAGGTAACGTTATGAAGGAAGCCTACCCTAAAATTCAGGTCACAGCAGGCATGGAGACGGTGTTTGATGGGATCAACAAGCAGCTGGATTTTTCCAGCTGTGGAGAGGAGGGAAACAGCAGTGACACCACTTCAGATGAGTGTGCCATCATCTGCAGCCCCAGCCTGGCCTGCAGGACCCCCAAAGTGCAGCGCCACCGCAGCCAGAGCAACACGTTGATTTCACCTTTGCTGTGCACCAGCCCCATACCGTATGCCTCCTGGAAGAAGCTGAGGCTGTGCGACTCGCCCAGCACACCCAAGGTGACTAATTAGGATTGTTCTTTTTACAACTTATATAAATAATGTAGATCAAAACATTCCTGACGCAACCTTACATGTCTATGCCGACGACACTGTTTATTGTCGAGCTAACACAGTTTCCAATGTTTTCCAGCTTCTACAGTCTGTATTCAACATCATTCAGTCAGACTTGCTCCTTCTCAAACTGGTGATAAATGCTGATAAAACCAAAGGGATGTTGTTTTCCAACAGAAAGTTG
Organism: Garcialebias charrua; assembly: GCA_038048925.1. NCBI lineage: Eukaryota > Metazoa > Chordata > Actinopteri > Cyprinodontiformes > Rivulidae > Garcialebias > Garcialebias charrua. The sequence goes on from JBBPBX010005964.1 coordinate 45,405, forward strand.
GTGCCAGCAGTTCTTCCTCCTATTCATGCACGTTGTTCCTGTTGAGTTTGTAGATTCTTACAAATACTTGGGAATTTTGGTCAATGTACATCTCTCTTTTAAACCACATATCAAAAACTTGGTAAAGAAACTGAAATTACAACTGAGTTTCTTGTTCAGAAATGGATCTAGTTTAACTCTGAATGCCAGAAAACGCCTTGTAACCACTACCTTCCTACTGGCCATTGACTATGGTGACATTTACATGAATGCCCCTGCTAGCTCCTTGCAGACGTTAGATGCTATTCATAACTGGTTGCAACAACTGTACCCATCACTGCACCCTCATTGGTCAGTTGGTCATCATTAACTTCTTTCAGACTCTCACACTGGTTCATTTTCATCTTTAAATCACTCCTTGGTCTGCTACCTTCTTATATCTCCTCCCACTTGTCACATCGTCAGTGCAGTTGCAACATGCAGTCTCAGGCCACACATGTGTCAAACTCGAGGCCTGCGGGCCAGATGTGGCCCTCCACATCTTTTTATGTGGCCCTTGAGAGCTTAAAAGGTCTGATTGTCACATAATCAATAAGTCAAAAGGGTTTTATATTATAACAGTGTAAGAAGTAGACATATATTTCTACATCTGTGCAAATATATATATATTTGTAAGTTGAATAAGTAAAAAAAAAACAGTTATTTACCAATAAGGAGTAGTTGTGTTTAATTTACATTACTGTACATTTAGTTAACTTTAACTACATTTATACTGTCTTACAGCTACATCTGGCCCTTTGAGGGCAACCACTAAGCTGATGTGGCCCTCGGTGGAAATTAGTTTGACACCCCTGGGTTATACTGTAGTTGTGTATACCTGATTTTTATTGTTCTTGTATTTCAACCTTTTTGTTCTTCCACAAGATGTATTTTTTTATTATTATTATTACTTTAAAAAATATATTGGACAAAAGTTTTTTTTTTTTTGAACACAGAACAACATAAAACTTAAAACCACAACATCATCGTCATCATCAACTTTATTTATAAAGCACTTTAACGCAGCCACAGCTGAAATAAAGTGCTGAACATCAGTTAAAAACAAGACAAAAGAGAGCATAAAAACAAAGCTACAAATCCAAGTACACGGTGAACTAAAAACTCAATTTAAAACACAAAACGAAGAGTTGAACTGATCAAATCAATACCAATAAAAATAAACTAAAATCGAAGTCTCAGTTGGGTTGAAGGCCAATGAGTAGAGATGAGTTTTCAGATGGGTTTTAAACATGGACAGTGAAGGGGCCTGTCAAATGTGGAAAGGATAAAGCGTTCCATAACTTAGGGGCACTAACAGAGAAGGTAATGTCTCCTCTGAGCTTCCTCTTACTCTTGGGAATGACCAAAAGCAGCTGGTCAGCAGACCTGAGTGACCGAGCTAGAGTGTAATGGAGGGAGAAGCTCTGTTTAAAAAAGGGGCAGTAAGGCTGTTTAAAACCTTAAGTTAAAACCAAACAAAATAATTTTAAAATTAACTCTAAAATACACAGGCAGCCAGTGGAGAGAAGCCAGGACAGGTGTGATGTGCTTTCTTTTGGTGTTCCAGTTAAAAGACGTGCAGCAGCATTTTGCACCAGCTGCAGACGTGTAAGTGAGGACTGGCTGACTCAGAAATAGAGGGATTTACAGTAAAACAATCCCCTCCCACACCCCACACCCCTTCACTCCCACACCGGATCAGTCAAAACTATACAAACAAATTGTACAGGCATCGACATACTCTCAACAAACTATATACACTAAATGGCCTCCAAGTGTCCCAGAACCTCTGCACAGAGCCCTTTAAGGTGTACCTCACTTTCTCCAAATGAATAAGACACATCACCTCTTAACCAGTGTACGTATGATGGGGGTTTGTGGGTCCTTCCACTTAAACAATATTGGCCTCCTAGCCAGAAGAGAGCCAAAGGCAATCACATATTTTTTATATTTGCTGAATTTATTACTTTAATCTTAATTTGACTGAATTGGAAACGGTTTTTGTTGCCTTAATGTGCTATACAAATAAATTGACATTGACATTACCTGCAGTGTTCCCTCAGTGCAGACTGAACTTGGCACAAAGGCCTTTTCTTACTCTGCTCCTGTAACCTGGAACATCTTGCAACAGGAACTGAAGATGTTCACCTTGAGGAACTGAAGATGTTCACCTTGATTTCTTTAAGGGGGTTCAAACATTTGATGTCAATAGAAAAATCAAAGCAAATATTTTCTTGTTTTTAGCATTTTACCTTGTTTTATAACGCCTTGATTTATTGTTTTCTACACTATTTTAATTGCATTTTTCTTGTGCTTCGTTATCTGTCTAAAACAGGTCTCTCTTGTAAATGAGTCCTCAGTGAGACTTGTATAAATAAAGGTTGAATGAATGGGGGGAATGTAAACTTCTGATTCATTTGGGTAATTTTCTTCTTGTTTTTGTAGAGTTTGTTATCAAAGTCGTCTCAGCTTTTCTCCAACATAAAGTTAAGTCATCGTCAGAGGACCGTGCGTTTAGCCTCGGCTGCTGCAAATCTTCTGCAGGTTCCTTCAGTCAACGTGAATCCGTTCACTCCCGAGACGGTACGCAGAAAAAGTGAGCTGATCTGGAGGCAAAACAGCAGGAGTGATGATGATGAAGATTATAGACGCAGGTACGGTGATTTTTAAATATATAAATTAAAATAAATATAAAAATATATATATACTGGACTGTATATGGATCATTTTGAAGTTAGTCGCTGATTGTATTTAGATTTGAATTTACAAAGGCAAGTATTCTAAAAGTTCCAAATATAATATTTATTGATTGTATTGTCTTTATATTAGGTTTTTGTTTTGTTTAGAGTATTAAACAGCCTTATTTTTATTTATTTTTTCAGACTGAAACATAGTCTCACGTCATCTGAAGAGGATGATGAAGCTTTTCTCCCACCAAAGGTACAACCATTTCTGCCAGTGCTAATGATGAATATAATCCTCTTTTATCAAACACTTCTGCTCAGATTTCATTATCAGGCTTTGTCATCCTCGGCTGCCGCCTCCTCTTGTTTTGTTCAAAATTACATACTGCCACTTCAGCTTCCGGGATTTTTCTTAGGAATCTCCAGCTAAAACAAAAAATAAAGCTGCCGTCAGTGTTGCGAGATTCTTTGTTTTTTGGATTATCATTATATTTGGTCAGGCATCATGGAGATTCCGGTTCTCCTTCATCTAGTCCTGTGACGTGTTTGCTCCTTCTTGGGAAGTATTTTTAGTTTTACCGTTGCGCTCTCCTTCTGTTTTTCTGGCAGAGACGAGCCGTCCAAGCCTTCATGCTGTCGCGCTACGAGAGTGAGTTCCTGGAGGTGGAGTGCATCGGCGTGGGCGAGTTTGGTACGGTCTATAAGTGCGTGAATCGGCTGGATGGTTGTCTGTACGCCATAAAACGCTCCCGACGACCACTGGCAGGCTCGTCCAATGAGTGAGTCAGCAATATGATGATGTCAGCCAGAGACTGATTGGACCACGCTCTGATTTTGTTCAGATTTATGTATGAGTGTATTTCTTCTCTCAGGCAGCTGGCTCTAAAGGAAGTGTATGCGCATGCTGTTCTTGGCCATCACCCACACGTCGTTCGCTATTATTCAGCATGGGCAGAGGATGACCACATGATTATTCAGAATGAATACTGCGATGGTGGATTTCACAAGAACATGGAAAAATGGTTCGATTTGAATACTCCGGAGGTATAATGCAGAGTTTTGTGTTTTTTGTAATGCTTAGGTGGAAGTCTCAGTGATGTGATTGCGAAGAAGGAGGCGCAAGGTGAACAGTTTACTGAAGCAGAACTGAAAGATCTGCTTCTACAAGTGGCCATGGGTCTGAAATACATCCACAGCTTAGGCCTTGTCCACCTGGACATTAAACCAAGTATATGTCCACTTTTTTAATTTATTTTATTTTATTGTGAATATGGGTTCTCTGTTCAGTTTACATGCAAGTCAACAAATGTGTTTTTCCATCTGATTTTAGGTAACATTTTTATTTGCCAGCAGCCCAGCACAAGTGCAGAGGGTGAGGGGGACAGTGAGGAGGAAGATGATGAAGGCACTTTGGCTGGAGTTCTTTACAAAATTGGTATTTAATGAAATGGTTTGCTTGAATTTCTGCCTTTTTCTACATCTGTTGCCCTTTCAAAGCTCAGCTTTTCCCCCGGCAGGTGATTTGGGTCATGTGACTTTAATTACTAGTCCTCAAGTGGAAGAGGGGGACAGCCGCTTTCTGGCTAATGAAGTCCTTCATGAGGTACGGATGTTTCATATGCGTCTCTGTAGACAAGTTTAGTTTATTTATAAGTAAAGCGCAAAAATTCACAACAGATTCTCGCAAGCATTCAAATCGGATCCAGATTTGAATCCTATTCTAATACAGTTCAGTATGAAATTGAAGAGGAAAAGGACACAGTGTTTTGTTACAAGCTCCTGTTTGACCAGCACGTTTTTGACAATGGAAAGGACGATCTCCCTTTTTTAGCAGGAAGAAACCCCCAGCAAACCCAAACACAGGATGGGTGATCGTTTGCCTCAAACTGCTGGGGTTTGAGAGGGCAGGAAAAAGAAACACCATAGATATTGATCCAGGTGTACTTTATATGGGAAGAAAAACAAAATCTGGTAATGGCAGCAACAATTGCATGTACAAACATGGAGAGTAGAAAGTAAAGACTGTAAAGTGAGGAAATGTGGTCTGTTTGTCCTCCATAAACCTATAGCAGTGCAAGGATAGCTCAAGAAACTCAAGCCAACCCTAATTATAGGATGGATCAAAAAGCTTTGTAGCGTACCAGTAGTCTTCAAAGTAGACAATGTGTCAATCACACAAACCGAAAGGAAGTTGGGTCTGCAAGGAAGGAGCTGGATAACTGAAAGCTCTGCCTCCCATTTTAGGAACTCAAGGAACCACAAGTAAACCAGCAGTCTGAATGTGCTCTGTTAGAGAAAATGTATAACAACAAGATCCTTAATGAGATTGAGCTGAGTTGTTGAAAGCTAAAAGTTAGAAAGTAGTTGAAAGTAAGATTTTTATTTTATTTATATTTCAACCATTGAAGGGGAATTTTAGATGGATGTTTTCTAACTCATCAGACCTCTTGACTGCAGCGTTTTGGATTAATTGAAGTTTTTTTTTTTTTATTAAGATGTCCATATAATAAAGAATTAGTCCAGTGTAGAAGTGATAAATGCATGGCCATCCTTTTTGCATTTCTTTGAAAAGGGACATTCCTTAATTCAGTAAGATGGTGCAGGTGGAAGAAAGTGGTCCTGGTAACACTTTAAATGTGGGGATATGAAGACCTATCCCAGTCAAACACAATACCGTAGTTGGGATTTAAAAGGCATGGTTTATATCAACAATATCTAAATTGTAATGATCTGCTCTGCAGGATTACCACCACCTGCCCAAGGCTGACATATTTGCTCTGGGCCTCACAGTTTTACTGGCAGCTGGAGCTCCTCCTTTGCCTCAAAATGGAGATGAATGGCACAGACTTAGAAAGGGGCATCTGCCCAAACTGCCCCAAGAGCTCTTGCCTCCCTTCAGAAGTTTACTTCAGGTAAAACTAGTCCTACTTTGGATTGAGGTTTAATTCACAATAATTAGAGATTATACTGTATTTAGAAGTGCCATCTGTGTAAGTGGCACATTTTGTTTGATGTTACTGACTTCTCAAGATTATTATTATTTTTTTACGTCAGTCATTGCTGGATTCAGACCCAACAAAGCGCCCATCTGCCAGGGAGCTTTGCAAGCACACTATCTTGAGGGAGAAGAGGACTGAGAGGCTGGCTGCTCAGCTTCGCAGAGAGCTCAATGTTGAGAAGTTCAGGACGGCCATGCTTGAAAAGTAAGGAGTGGGGTTCTTGGTGGTTGGAACATATGCAATAATATTTTGCTTCTTTAAAATGTGTCTACTCCCCCCTCAGACATACTGTACATGATTTGCAACTACAGTATTATGAAATGCTTTAAATTGCTTTAACATCCATAATGTTGATATGGAACATAATCAGGAAAGTGCTAAACCAAGAAAACTCATTTAAACTACTGTACAAGGTCAAAAAATTTTTAAACATGCAAAACTTTTTTAAACATGCAAACATACATGCATGCATGCATAGGGTTAGGGAGATACGAAGAGGGGGGGATGCAGTTTTTGTCACACCAGTGTGACAGTTTTGGCACTTCTGATGACGTACATATTAACCTTTTGAACTTTACACTCTAGTTTTGAATTGAGAAAACTCCCCGGATTGAAAGTGGAACATCTTTAACTACAAAAAGAAGTCTAGTTGGGTATTTTATTTTAAGGGGGTTTTTCAACTGTTACTTTGACATCTCTTTGGGATTAATTCATCCATCCATTCATGAATTGATTAAATAAAATTTATTTATTTAGCATCAAGTCACAACAGAATTCATCTCGGGGCACTGAACAAAAACATTCACATATTTTACAAAAGCCAGTGTAGTAGAAATTTGTCTAAGGAAGCCAGCAGATTGTGTTGAAGCTTCCCTTCATTGCAGTCTCCCATCCTGAGCTAGCACAAAGGTAGCAGTGGGAAGGAAAACTCTTATTTCAGAGTCAGATAATCTTTACTGTCATTTGCACCGTATGTGGTACATGTTATGAAACGAGATTATGTACACAGGGTCCCAGTTACATCCAACAACAAAATGTAAGAGAAAAACAGTAATAACATCTAGGATATAACTAAGAAAAACATCAACTAGAAATACACTAAGCACTAATGTAATAGAAAAACATCATTACAAACAGCAGCACGAACATGAGTCTGTATGAGCAGATGGTCACAGATGAACACAGCAACAAGAAAACAGATCAGCATCAGCATGTTGTGATATTTTGCAGTGATTATTCTTATTATTTATTTATTCATGAGTCTAACAGCCTCAGGGTAGAAGCTGTTCCTCAGTCTAGTGGTTCTACATTTGATGCTCCTCAACCTCCGTCCTGAGGGGAGTGGGGAATGTGTGTAACTGTATGTAACAGTATGTAACTTTTNNNTGTGTGTGTGTGTGGGTGTGTGTGTGTGTGGGGGGGGGGGTGCTATGTGTTATCATTATATATTGGTTCTCTACATTGAACCCACTGCACATGAGATACACCCAGTGGGGCAGTGGGCAGCTGTGTAAGCACCTGGGGAGCAGCTAGGGATTGGGTGTCCTGCTCAGAGACACCACGACGTGTGGGCATGGCTGGGAATTGAACCTGGGACTTTCTGGTCCCGAGTTGGCTGCCCTACCTCTACCTCATCTGGGCCCTGAAAAAGTGTGCATTTGTTTGTTTGTTTGTTTGTTTGTTTGTTTGTTTGTTTGTCATGAGGTGAGCTAGGCTCTGTGTGGTTTGTCTGCCTGGCTGAGGACGTCCAGTATTTATGAGACGATGATTGAACAAAGTTCTGTTCCACAGGTTTACTGGTTCAAAGATGGCAAGCAGATCTCAAAGATGAGCGAGCACTACAGGATCAGCCGGGACCCGGAGGGGACCTGCTCTCTGCACACGGAGGCTGCCTCACTGGACGATGACGGCAACTACACCGTGCTCACAGCCAACCCACACGTAAGACACACACAACACACATCACACACAACACACTTACACACACCAAGACACATCACGACAAAGACTACAATCATCTGAGCTTCATGACACAGACGCTGTGGTCAAACCCTGAAACAACTTTATGTGCAGTCAGAGCAGGTGCTGGGGATGATTCTCAGATACTACCACACATTTTAACTCAACATTTATAAAATGAGTTCAAGCCATTTTGTTTATTGAATAGCTGCAACAGCCGTCTTGAATCACGTTTACAGTACCTCAAAAGTAAATAGTTGTAGAAGTACACCTAATGACTCCATCCATCCATCATCCATCCATCCATCCATCCATCATCCATCCATCATCTTTATCCTCTTCTTCCTTTTCGGGCCATGAGGGTCACTGGTGCCCATGTCCAGTCATCACTGTGTGAGAGGTGGGGGACACGTCTTGAGTCCATCACAGGGACACATGGAGACAAACAACCATTCACTCTCTCACTCTCACCTAGGCACAATTTAGAGTTACCAATCAGTCTAACATACATGTTTTTGGTCTGTGGGAGGAAACTGGAGTACCTGGAGAAAACCCACGCATGCACTGAGAGAACATGTAGACTCCACCCAGAACGCCCCACATCCACTGGCCAGGATTCAATCCGGCCACTTTCTTGCTGAGAGGCGGCAGCTCCACCCACTGAGCTACGTGCCATTCTACACAGTTACCGTATTTTCCAGAGTATAGGTCGCACCATCCAATTATTGCCAAAGAATTGGAAAAATCCATATATAGGTCGCACCTACGTCAAAATGTGGACCGTGTTTAGCTCTGCTGCAAATGTCTCTTCCACAGGAGCGCACAGCAAGGCTTTTAAGAAGATTAACACTTAAAAACAATTAATTGTTTGATAAAAAATTATAGCAAATATGTGTCTGAGCTGAACTTTTCTTTAATAAATGAATAATTTTAGCAGGATAAACACCTAAAAAATATATTTGTTAGCTGACATTATTGTAAGAGTGTGTCTCAGTTTAATTTTTGTTAATAAATGATTACAAATCAGCTTATTTTATAAAAAGCCATATATAGGTCACACCTGAGTATAGGTCGCAGGCCATGAAAAAAATGATAAAAAGGTGTGACCTATACTCCGAAAAATACGGTACTCAATTTTCATCAAAATGTGTTTGGCAGTTCATGGGATATTTTGCTAACACGTACAGACCTGGACAAAAACATTCTGGCCCACCTTTTGATGGTAGCTGATGAAGAGCACAGAGGACAACAGAACCATACAGAGTTCATGGAGGAGCAGGACGAAGGCTTTGAGTAAACCAGGAAACAACGAACGCCCTGAAGAAGTGGAGCGTTCACGTTCAACAGGCCACATCTGTCCTGCTGTTTACCTGTGGCGTGACATCACCTCTGTCTTCTTGCTTGTCCTCCCATTGCAGGGCAGGGTCAGCTGCACTGGTAGGATGATGGTGCAGGCAGTGAACCAGCGCGGCCGCAGCCCCCGGGTGGCACCTGGACACATGCGCAGGTGAGAGTCCACTGTAACGGAAGAGAAGTGAACAGTGTTATCTGAGTCAGGGCGTCCAGCTGCAACCAGCTGTGCAGCAGCTGCAACCAGCCGTGCAGCAGCTACAACCAGCTGTGCAGCAGCTGCAACCAGCTGTGCAGCAGCTGCAACCAGCTGTGCAGCAGCTACAACCAGCTGTGTAGCAGCTGCAACCAGCCGTGCAGCAGCTACAACCAGCCGTGCAGCAGCTACAACCAGCTGTGCAGCAGCTGCAACCAGCTGTGCAGCAGCTACAACCAGCTGTGTAGCAGCTGCAACCAGCCGTGCAGCAGCTACAACCAGCTGTGCAGCAGCTGCAACCAGCCGTGCAGCAGCTACAACCAGCTGTGCAGCAGCTGCAACCAGCTGTGCAGCAGCTGCAACCAGCTGTGCAGCAGCTACAACCAGCTGTGTAGCAGCTGCAACCAGCTGTGCAGCAGCTACAACCAGCTGTGCAGCAGCTACAACCAGCTGTGCAGCAGCTGCAACCAGCTGTGCAGCAGCTGCAACCAGCTGTGCAGCAGCTACAACCAGCTGTGTAGCAGCTGCAACCAGCTGTGCAGCAGCTACAACCAGCTGTGTAGCAGCTGCAACCAGCTGTGTAGCAGCTGCAACCAGCTGTGCAGCAGCTGCAACCAGCTGTGCAGCAGCTGCAACCAGCTGTGCAGCAGCTGCAACCAGCTGTGCAGCAGCTGCAACCAGCTGTGCAGCAGCTGCAACCAGCCGTGCAGCAGCTACAACCAGCTGTGCAGCAGCTGCAACCAGCTGTGCAGCAGCTGCAACCAGCTGTGCAGCAGCTACAACCAGCTGTGCAGCAGCTACAACCAGCTGTGCAGCAGCTACAACCAGCTGTGCAGCAGCTGCAACCAGCTGTGCAGCAGCTACAACCAGCTGTGCAGCAGCTACAACCAGCTGTGCAGCAGCTGCACGACTCGTGCTCACGTTCCTGCAGAGTCAGACACTGAACGCTCCAGGAGGCTCCTCTTTACACAAACTCTGCTCAAATCACACTTTGTCCTCCACTAAGTGTTGGTTCAGGGACGAGCAGCTGCTGGTTGATAAGAGAGAGTTTTATTGCTCTGATGAGCTCGTATCAAGAGTTCATGCAGGCCCAGAGAGTAAAACATCATGAGACACTGTGATGCACCTGAAGGACATAAAACTGTTGTCAGCATGAACACTCGTTGATTAAACAAGAGCTCAGGACTGTTCAGAAGACATCAGATAACAATCAGTGTATCTCACTCTTCTGGGCTCACGTCAGGGAGGGTTTATAAAAACTCCTGAGGGTCCTGCGCTGCTGGGAAGAGCTTTAAAGAAAGTTTTATTTTTGCCTAAATAAGCTGATGCTAAATCAATGGTGATGCAATGTTTCTAAAATCTCATTCACATAAACTGTTAAAAAGAAAAAGAGTGGAGTGTGTTGGGTCTTTGACGTGTTAACCAACCAGTTCAGTCCAAGACTCGCTCGGTGTACCCAACAAAGTTCAGTCAGGTCCTTTAACAGTTTCTTTTTGTTGAAACGGTTCATCTTTCATCTGTAAAGTGAGTGAAGTGAAGTTTCTGGGTGTCATCATTGATGACAAACTGACATGGAAACATCATGTAAATTCCATTAAAACAAAAATAGCTAGATCAATTGCAGTACTGTATAAAGTCAGGGATTTTTTAATTGATAAAGCTCTGTATATGTTGTATAACACAATCATTGTTCCACATTTAATCTATTGTATTGAGGTTTGGGGAAAAGCATGCAAAACAATTACAAAGCCTGTTTTTATTTTACAAAAGAGAGCTGTAAGAGTAATCACCAGAAAACATTTCAGTCACCCATCAAACACCTTGTTTCTTCAGCTAAATTTATTGAAATTCCAGGAATTGGTAGAATATAGTATTTTATCAGTTATGTATAGGGCTCATAATAACACATTACCTTTAAATATCCAAAGAAATTTTATAAAAAGACAAAGTTATTACAATCTCAAAGGGACAGAGATATTCATCAAACCACAATTCAGAACCAGCTTAAAGGGACGGTCTACCTCAATTCAGGGAGTTCGATTGTGGAATGCTCTGGAGAGTGATGTTAAAAATGCAAAATCAATGTATACATTTAAGAAAAAGGTCAAAAAGGACTTGCTCAAAAACTATATATGATGTAGCTTAGTGTGTTTGTGTATTACAGTTAGAAAAATTAAGTAGAGTTATTCATTTTGATGTAGTTTGTGTATTACAGTTAGAATGATGTAGTTTGTGTATTACAGTTAGAAAAATTAAGTAGAATTATTCATTTTGTGATGTAGTTTGAAGGTTATCATTGGTTGAACAAACTGTGAAATAAGGGGCAGATATAATAAGATTTCATCTTCTTTCTGCTCCTTTCATTTTATCCTACTTGTATTCTTGTATCTGATGAAACTGTCTTGTATTGTTCTTTTAAAATGAATGAATAAACATCAAATCAAAATCTTTCATCCAAAAGACTTCATAAGTCTGAGGAGCCACAACAAACTCAGTCTTATAAATGGCACCTTCACATAGCGGGTCAACCAGTGTGATGGTGCTCAGAGGGTTTCTGGAGTCCGCTCTCGTCCCGATGACTCGTTTGAGGCAGTCATGGCCAAAGTGCTTCAAAATATCCTGATTCATGCTCATTAATCCAGATGCTCATTAATCCAGATGCTCATTAATCCAGATGCTCATTAATCCAGATGCTCATTAATCCAGATGCTCATTAATCCAGGTAGAAAACCCAGTGAAGTCACGTCACTTGACTCATGACTCAACTTTGTTGGATGAACCTTGATACCTCTCAGTGTACCAGAAGTTCACATTTAATTCCAAGTGTGTCCCTCTGTCAGGCCCAGGTCCAGGTCCAGAGACAGCGGCGATGAGAACGACAACATCCAAGAGCGTCACTTCCGGCCCCATTTCCTGCAGGCGCCTGGTGACCTCATCGTCCAGGAGGGCCGCTTGTGTCGGATGGACTGTAAGGTAATTACACCACCTCTGGATCAGCCACGTGGAGGTGACCGCAGTGCACTGTTGGTGTAAAACAACCTTATTCAAACAGCCGTCATGCTTAAATAATGGTTTTGAAATCAATATAAACTAATAAATGTGATTAAGTAATGAAACTATTGTAATTTAATTCTGTTGTCTTTAGCATCAAGCTGCTTCCACTGGTGAAAATAAAAGAAGATATGGGGAGATTTTCATCAGCATTCACAAAATATGTGTTAATCTAGAGGAAACGCTTAACCTGGAGAAATATAAATGATTGTTTAAAATGAGAAAAACAATTCTCTTTAGCCAAATAGACTTCCACTTAAAACAAAAGGCATTAGAATAGTTCATCAGATTAAAACTGGACCTAATTTACGTGGCGTCCTCCTGCCATGCTGCGTCTTGTAATAAAGTAAAGATGCTTTAATAATATCTGAGACATAACTGAGAAGGAAAAAGCTGAAAGCAACATGAAAATGTTAATCATAGGAATACAGAAACTATTTGAGCTTCAGCTTCTTTAGGCAAAATAATCTAAAAGTGTCCGAGAGGAGAAGTCTCATGAACAGAGGAAACAGATGGGTGTATGAATGTGTGTATGAATGGGTGGATGGTTGGTATTGTAAAGCGCTTTGGGGCCCCTCATAGGGGTCTGGAAAGTGCTATATAATAAATAAGCTCCATTTACCATAAAGAAGGGTGGCTCAGTTCTGGAGACTCCTCTAGAACCTTTGGAGATGATTGTACAAAGAAGGATTCTTCATAAAACGAAGAACATTATAGACAACCCTCATCATCCTCTTCATCAGACTGTCATACAACAACAGAGTGTCTTCAGTCAGAGGCTTCTACAGATCTGCTGTAAGACAGACCACTACAAGAGATCCTTCCTGCCCACAGCATCAGCATCCATAACTCCTTAAAGCTGCAGTCTGCAGTTTCTTTAGTGCAGTCTGTAAGTTTTCTAACAATATATTTTTAATTTCTTCACTCTGTCACTATCTCCTGACAGGCTGATGTTAGACAAAGTAATCTCTGAAAAAAACTATAGTCCCCTTGCTTCTCCAGGTGTTACTAAAAGCATTTCTAAAAAGCCACAGTGACCCGCCGTTAACCAGCCAATAAAAACAGAGCTTGAATTTGAATTTCAGCAGAGCAAGGGGGAGCAGAGCCATATATGGCTCTGAGGGGGAGGGATCAGAATGCTTTGCCTGTTCTAAGTGCTGCGTTCTACAGAAATTGCAGACTGCACCTTTAATGTAACCAGGATGATGAGTTACAACATTTAATTTCCCTCTGGGATTAATAAAATATTTTTTAATTTGAACTCAATTGAATCACAAGTGTACATTTACAGAAGGTTTGTGTGATATTCCAAGTAACAAATCAAGGAGACATTTTTGGATTGAACATGTAACTAGGTTACAACTTTACAAAACATGAAAAGTAAGAAAAAGCTTGGAAAAGTCTTCCAGACGACATGGACGGAGAAAAACAAATTCACTTCATATTGCACCTGTTTGATTGTTTTCACTAAGTCCATAGTGACCTCTGGAAACCAAGCGCCATACATACACAACTGTGAACCCCACATTACTTCTAATTCTAGCATCTTATATGACTGTATAATTGTAGATAATTAAACGTAGAAATATTCAACTTTTATGTCAAACGGTGACCCAGTGATGCTTCTTTTTAACAAAAGCACTTCATGGAACTAATAGAAGAGATAACAACTTCTGTTGATCAAAAACAGTGTTGTGTTTTTGTTGATTTAAAAAAGGACGTTGACACCACTGACCACACCATTCTTGAAAAACTGAATAAATATGACTTTAGAGGAGCACTACAGTGTGTATCCAGTTAGTTGAATAATAGGAGACAGTTTGTACAGGTAAACCATGTAAGATCTGAATTTGGTGTTAATGGATGTGGAGTTCCTCAGGGCTCTGTGTTGGGACAAAGTTGTTTATTTTGTACGTGAATGATCTGGTTGATGTGTCAGGACTTTGGAAGTGTTTTATTTGCAGATGATACCATTTTTTTTTTTGGGTGAAGACATTGAACGGATGTTAGAGATGACAGGCAGAATTTGTAAAAATACAAACTTGGTTCCAACTTAATAAGTTATCATTAAATTAGGAAAAAACAAAACTACATGATATTTACCCTGATGCATGCTCAATAATCCATGATATTTAGAAATAGAAAAAAATTATCGAAGTCCCATTTAAAATTGACGTTAAAATTGACGTTATTGAAATTCATAGAGTTAATGAAATAACATTTTGGGGTGTTTTGATGAGAAGCTGACATGGAAATCTCATGTAAATTACTTAAGAATAAAAATAATAAAATCAATTGCATTACTGAATAAAGTAAAAAGGTTTTTGGAGGACAAAGCTTTATTTATATTGTATAATTGTTCCATATTTAATCTACTGTATTGAAGTTTGGGGAAAAGCATGCAAAACCATTACATGTGTGGACTTGTCTCTTCATGGTCCTTGTGTGTTTGTGTGGATGCTGCAGCACATCTGGACCTGTAACATAAGCTGTTGACTGTGGCACAGTTTCCAGGTGGGCAGGCTCCAACAGACGAGGTGTTAGGTTTCCACCCTCAGAAAGAGACGGGTTTTTCCTCTTTTCACTTTATTCCCATGACAAAGCACTGCAGGGAACTGGGCTCAGCCCTTAGAGGACACAAGCAGATATTTACTATAAAAGAACAAAACAAGCACAAATCATGACTCCTTGTTGAACAGGTCAGATGATTCACACGATCACTGTATTTTGAATCCTCCTGCAGGTGAGTGGCCTTCCCACCCCTGACCTCATCTGGCAGCTGAACGGACAGACCATCCGCCCTGACTCTGCCCACAAGATGCTGGTGAGGGAAAACGGTGTGCACTCGCTCGTCGTTGAGCCCGTGACGAGCCGCGATGCAGGCATCTACACCTGCATCGCCAGCAACCGAGCAGGACAGAACTCCTTCAACCTGGAGCTCATTGTTGCAGGTAAACACAAAGCTGCACTCAGCAGATCTCATGTTTTATTCTCACGGTGCAGCTCAGTAACTGAATCTCTCCCCCACAGCTAAAGAGATGCACAAGGCACCTTCATTCATTGAGAAGCTGCAGAACACGAGCGTTGCTGAGGGCCATCCTGTGCGACTGGAGTGCCGGGTGGCTGGGGTTCCCCACCCACAGATCTTTTGGAAGAGGGAGAACGAGTCATTCACTCACAACACCGACAGAATCAGGTAAATCAGTCAGCTTTATATA
>JBBPBX010005965.1:0-11296 GCA_038048925.1 Garcialebias charrua
CGTCGTATAAGTCGCATCTATTATGCGTCACCGCTGATGCGTCGCATACGTTACACGTCACCGCTGACAACCCGTCAATGTGGGCCAGTGTTTTGCCAAAAATGGATTGGCTGCTTAATGGTGGCCACAGGAGCGTGCACGAAAGGACTTTAACAAGATACACTTAAAAACTATTATTTGTTTATTGGAAATTATAGTAAAGGTGTGTCTCAGTTGAACTTTTGCTTAATAAAATAACGTAATGGTCAAATCAGCTGAATTTCAAAAATAGTTTTGCTTCACCCAGCTTCACCTGCTGCTGAGAAGTGCTGTGAAATGTGCACATGTAGCTGTATGAGCCTCCGCATTTCTTAGAACTTTTACAAGATAAACACCTAAAAACATTTATTTGTTTGCTCGAAATTATAGTAAAAGTGTGTCTCAGTTGAAATTTTCCTTAATAAATGCACTTTGACGGTTAAAACATGGCAAAATGACGCCGACGAAATAAAGCGGCTTTAACATTACTACACGCCCACCCGCCTATAATGATGACAGAAACACATTTATTTATTTTATTCAAAGCTGTTGAATTTTTCATCCTCTGTGTCACTGGCAAAGCGTTCTGCCAACTCCTGAGGTAAGTGATGCAGCTGCCTCTTCTTCCTCCACGGGACTGTCGAAGTCCTCCTCCGCTCCAGCTCCATCTAACATCTCAGCCTTTCTGAACCCATACGATGGTTTCTTTAGTGACTGAGGTCCACACTTTATCGATCCATCCGAAGACCTGCTGGAACGTCACGTGGCGTATCCATCCTGTAGCCGTGAAGTTGTGCTCTCCGTCCACCATCCACTCCTCCCAAAGGCGGCGCAGAGCTGCTTTGAAGCTCCGGTTCACAGAAATGTCCAGAGGCTGCAGCACTTTGGTCAAGCCTCCCAGGATGATGGCATGACTAGAGTTAAACTCTTTAATTTTATCTTTAAACTGCGCACGCATGCTGTCCATCACCAGCAGGGCTTTTTTTGCTCTAAAAATCCATACACCGTACAGGTACACCGGTAGTTGTCAAAAGCCTAGAGGGCCCTTTAGTGCCCCTAGCGGCCGAAAGTGGTACTGCTCCATTTTTTTTCAGTAAGAATGAATGGAAACTGTCATATCTCAGCCAAAAATTTGTCTAAAAATATGGGGGGAAAATCCATAAATACGTTGCTTCGCCATATAAGCTGCAGGAACGGCAAATTAGGCAAAAAATTGCAACTTATATGCCAAAAAATACGGTATACCATACAATACCATACCAATGTATTTATAGAGCACTCAAAACAGCAACAAGGCCAACCAAAGTGCTGTACAATAGAAACAAACAAGCACAGCAGACAGGAAAACATAAAATCGCCAACGTGCCCCACCTCCGGGCCTGGCTCCAGAGTGGGGCCCCGGTGACCCGCGTCAGGGCGAGGGAACATTTTGTCCATTTATTTTACTCATCATAAGGGGTCTTCGGGCTGCACTTTGCCTGGTCCCTCACCTAGGACCATACCTGTCAAGTTTTGGATTTAAAAATAAGGGAAATTTTCTGCCGGGTACGCCGAGCCATCCCACTAGCCCAGGGATCTACAACCTTTATGATCAAAAGAGCCATTTCTGCCCCTTTGTTCACTAAATTAAACGTTTCCGGAGCCACAATACCTGCTACAACTGGGATTCTCAACTGGTGGCCCACAGACCACTTTAAGTTTGTTAGAGGACAATTTTCTGACCTGTAGTTTTCTGGCCATTGTAAAGCTGAAAATATCTAATGATTTGTTGATATTTTTATATTTTAGACTAAAAAAGACCAGATTATCATAAAGAAGGAAAAATAATGTGATCTTTCCCAATTAAAAAATAAAATAATGAACTATGCAGGTCTAGGTAAATTATTTTAATTGTGGAAAAATTAAATATCCTACTTCGAATAAATAAAGTTAACTTATGTTTTACTCCTTCTATTAGTTCTAGTATTCACACATTTGCAAAGGAAATGACAGGAAAAACTGCTAAAACTAGCCCTTTTTGTTGTTATAAGAACAAATAAAATTCAGTTTAAAGTTAGTTTTGATCAAAGCTTGGAAGAGCCACTGCTGAGGGACCAAAGAGCCGCATGTGGCTCCAGAGCCGCAGGTTGCAGACCCCTGCAAAGTCCAGGACCCCTTACATTTTAAGACAGGTTTACAAGAAATCTAAAATAACTACCTATCAGCCTCTTTCAAACCAGTTATGTGATCACAATCTGACAGGCTTACCTTTGTGCTTGACGGATTTTTCATGCTGACGGACATCGTTCCTTCCCCCATGAGAGAGAGACACTAAAGTCGCGGTTACAAATCTTAAAAAACGCGTAATAAACTTTAGGAAAGTAAATTCGCTGTCCCATTTTTCAACATATTTACACGAAGTCTTAACTTTTTTGGCAGGGACGCGTTCTCTCTCGTTACTTCCATCTCTGTGTTTTTCCGGGTTTGTTCCTGACCGCGCCAGCCCTAACATCGCGAGAACTGCCACCGAGGCGACTGCAGGTGGCAGTTCTCGCGAGACTAGTGACAGAGGCACCGGAATGTTTTTTTTTTTTTTTTTTAATAATATTGTAATACGGGAGATTTCCGGGAAAATAATAATTCGGGATCACGACGGGAAAGAGGGGTAAAATACGGTAGTTTCCCGGCCAAAACGGGAGACTTGACAGATATGCCTAGGACCTGTCTGCCTTGGGTAACCCTACTAGGGGTACCAGAGCCCAAGACCCCAAGAAGGACTCAAACTTGTCCTAAATGCTGATAAAACAAAAGGGATGCTTTTTTCAAATAGGAAGGCGGTTCCAGCAGATCCTCCTCTGATTTTATCTTCAAATGGTGTCCCTATTGAGTTTGTTGATTCCTATAAATATCTGGGTATCCTGATCGATTCACATCTCTCTTTTAAACTCCACGTGGAAAACCTAGTGAAGAAACTGAAAGTTAAACTGGGTTTCTTTTTCAGAAACAGATCATGTCTATCACTGAATGTTAGGAAACGCCTTGTGTCTGTGACTTTCCTTCCCTCCATTGATTACGGTGACATTCTCTACATGAATGCTCCTACAAGCACCCTGCGGATGTTGGATGTTGTCTATCATGGTGCACTAAGATTCATAACTGGTTGTGATTATCGTACCCACCACTGCACCCTGTATTCACTGGTTAACTGGACATCATTAACCTCACGCAGACTCTTCCACTGGTACATTTTCATCTTTAAATCACTTCTTGGTCTGCTGCCCTCATACATCTCCTCCTACATGTCTTTGCGTGAGTGCAGCTACAGTGTGCGCTCTCAGGACATGATTACCTGCAGTGTTCCGTCAGTGAGGACTGAACTTGGAAAAAGGGCCTTCTCCTACTCCGCTCCTGCTTCATGGAATATCTTACAAAAAGATCTGAAGCTCTCGACCTTGACTTCTCTAAATGGTTTTCAGAATCTGTTGGAATCCTGGCAAAAACCAATGCAGATTTGTTCCTGTCTTTGATTTTATACGTCTACCTTATAATGTTTTGCTAGTTTTTTGATACTTTGTTAAAAAAAAAAAAAAAACTTTTGTTTTTTCTCTCTTTTGTTTTCTATTGTTTATTGTTTGTTTGTTTATTGTTTATTGTTTAAGGAAATTCTACCACTGCTGTTCATTGTTCTTTAGTTTTAGCAGGTCGCTTTCGTAAATGAGCCCATGAGGTTCAAAAGATTTACCTGACTAAATAAAGGTTGAATGAATGAAGCCTCTGACAGCATAGCTCCTAGGATCATTGGGACACTCAAACCCCTCCACCACGGTAAGGTGGCAGCCCAGGGAGGGGTATCCAAATACATTTTGTTAAACGACAAAGCGGTTATAATCTTAAGGGAATAGAGATTTTTGTAAAACCAAAATATAGAACCAGTTTGAGGGGTTGGTCAACCTCAATCCTGGGAATTGGATTGTGGAATGGTTTGGAGACTGAAGTTAAAAATGCAAAATCAATGTTTACATTTAGGAAAATGATCAAAACTAAATTATTGCAAAAATATATATGAAAAAAGTATAGCGTGTGTTGTATTGTAGTTCAATAATTATAGGGAGTTTTTCTTTTTTTGTTCTGTTACTTGTTGATGATTTTTGTTTGAATTGATTGTTTGAAAAAAGGGAGCAGATATAATACGATTTTTTTTCTTCTTCTGCTACCCTTCATTTTATTTTTATATTGTATAAGTCTCATGTATGGGATTGTTTTGTGTTGTATTTTAAAATGAATAAATTTTGTTAAAACATTTTTTTTTATATTGACACAAAAGGTTCTGTCCGAGAGGTAGGACTCAAACCATTTGAGGGCTGACCCTGTGATTCCCACCCAATGACCCAATGATCCAATGATCCAGGGGCGGCCGTGGCACAGTGGTAATGGCAGTCGACCCCCAATCGAAAGGTCGGAGGTTCGAGTCCCGCATCCGCCCACCATGTGTCGTTGTGTCCCTGGGCAAGACACTTAACCCCGAGTTGCTCCCGGTAGGTCTGGATAGCGCCCTACAAGGCAGGCTACCACTAACGGTGTATGAATGTGTGTATGAATGGGTAGATGGCTCGTATTGTAAAGCGCTTTGGGGCTCCTCAGAGGGGGCTGGAAGGCGCTATATAAATAAGCTCCATTTACCATTTACCATCCAGCCTAGAAATGAGAATGTTGTGGTAGATGGTGTCAAAAGCGGATGTAAGGTCCGACAAACAACACAGAATCACCTGAGTCTGTGGCTATGAAAATGTAATTAAAAACCTTCAGTAGAGCAGTTTCAGTGCTATGGAGAGATTTGAAGCCGGATTGGAACAACTCTAGGATGGCGTGGTCGTCCAAAAAACATTTTCCAGTAGTTTAGAGGTGAATGAGAGTCTGGAGACAGGCCGGAAGTTGGACACCACCACGGGTTAGGTTTTTTCAGGAGAGACTGGACAGCAGCATGTCTAAAGGTTTTTGGGACCACACCTGAGGATAAACTGCTATTCACAGTCTCATGTCTCTCAGTTGGCCTGGGAACGCCTTGGGGTCCCTCCAGAAGAGCTAGAAGAGGGGGCTGTGGAAAGAGATGTCTGGGCCTCCCTGCTCAAGCAGCTGCCCCTGTGACCTGACTTTGGAATAAGCAGAAGATAATAGGTGTATGGAAAGCTTTAGCTCTCCATTTGCCACATTAAGCTTTAAGCTATCATTGTGCAACTTTTAATTTTTAGCTCTGTGATCTCGTCTGGCTAAATAACGGTTAATAACCAAATAAATTTGTAGATACTTTTAGATAGCATCTAACTATGTCGGCCCGGCCTGGTGGCTGCCTGGTGGGGCTGGGGTCCTCTGGTCCTATCGGGTCTGGGCCTGAGGGGTGGGCGTCCCTGGGGCCCGGGCCTGGGCGCCTGGGGCTACGTCGGTGTGGCGGGCTCCGGTGGGGTCCTGTGAGTTTGTCGCTGTTGGCCCCTGGGGGTCATTGTGTGTGGTCGCTGGTAGGGCCCTCCCGGTTCTCCCCTATGGTCGGATCCGGGGGATGGGTGAGTGGTTCGTCCTGTTCGGGTGGCCCTGGGGGCTCTGAGCTCAGGGTCCTTCTTGGGGTCTTGGGCTCTGGCCATTTGTCTGCCTCGGGTCTTGGGGGCCGGATCTCTGATGCTTCACGGTCACTATTGAATGTTCTATTAGAGAAGCCTTATTCATTTATGCATGCTAACAACCACACACTTATAGATGCAGGGATTCACACGCAGGTATCGTATGTCAAAGTCAAAGTCAAAGTCAACTTTATTGTCAGATCTGCAATATGTACTGTACAGGACATACACAGGACCGAAATTGCGTTTCTCTCAGTCCCTCGGTGCAACAGTAAACATCTAAACATTGAAACACTGAAACATATAATAATAGACATAAGCATAAAATAGTAAAACTAACACTGTCCTGAGTTTTTTTGCATAGTGGTATAAGAGTATGAAAATTTACACCAACTCTAAAACTAAAACATTAAACATTTAATGAACATAATACTGGCCTGAGTTTTTGCATACTAGTATAAAAAAAGAGTATAAAAAGTATAACTAAAATAAACTAAGGGTTTCTAGCATTGACATTTGCAAAGTGGCAAAGCAGCGTATGAGTTAATGTACACAGTATATGTATGAGGTAGTAGTTGATGTTGTTATAGAGGCAAAAAGTGGCATATGCAGTAAGGCACATTGGGCATCCCTAAATAAGACCGTTCAGAGCACACTGTATATGTATCAGCAGTGGTGTAGATATTAGAGTAGTGTAAATGTAAACAGTAGTAATTACATGTAAGCAGTAGTAATAAAAGTAAACAGTATTAATAAATGTAAACAGAGAATGTAAACAGTATTATGATTATAGGCAGTGATGTAATACAAACATTAGTGCAAGTATGAGAAGTAGTGCAAACTGTATGAGCACATGACCGAGAGTTTAGTGAATAACCCGTTTGATGACACAGAGTCCAGTGTTAAAATCTTTGTGTTGTGTGGTAATGAGTAGATATGTAGATGGGTATATGACTAAATATGAATGTATGTATGTGTGTATATATATGTATTTATAATAATCTACTGCAAAGTCATGGATATTGTGTGTCTTTTTTGCATTTGTGTTTTGTTGCTGTGTTCTGTCATGTACTTCGCAGGATTGCAGATGGCGGTTGGGTGTGTTTGCCTTGTGCTCTTTTTGTGAATTTTTGCTTTGTGGTCTTACTTTCTGTCTTTTCCTTTATTTCTATATAAAAAAAAATATATATATATATATATACATACATACATACATAGGTGTGAAGAGGATGGCTGTGAGGTGAGAAGGGAGGCCATCTATAAAGAAAAAAAAAAGATAGCATCTAACTAATTTAGTATTTTAGCTACCATTTAGCTTCAAGCATTTTAGCTTGTGTTTTGCTCATTTTGTTCTTTTGTTCATTCGTTCATTCAACCTTTATTTAGACAGGTTAATCCCATTGAGCCTCTGGGACTCATTTACACGAGAGACCTGAAGAGACCTTTAGCTAGCATTGTTTTTATTCATAAGTTTTAACTCCGTTTCAGCTCCTTCAGCAAATTTCAGCTGTGTTAAAGCAATAAATGTAGCTAAAGGTTTGTAGTTTCAGCTGATTTAGCTTCAACTGAACATCTTGAACCAAACTAAAATGATTTTAATCAACATGAGTGAAAAAGTATAAACATTTCTGCTAAAACAGGAAAACAGCCTAAAGTTTTTCCTGTTATTATAATAAAAAAAAAACAGGACGTTCTCCTGTTCTGGTTCCTGTTTTCATTCTGGACCAACGGATCAACAGAACCACAGGTGGGAAAACTGATCAGAGTTTATTAGTCTGATCAAATAGGTGACCTCTGACCTTTGTATCTGGGCCCGATGAGGATGATGGAAGTGGTACGACACAGCCACAGCGCTGTGAGGACACAGAATGTACCGGTTCTCCTCCCAGCATCTCCTCATTGTCTCAAGAATCTCCTGATCACTCACAGTGCCAGTCAGCAGAACCTCAGACAGCTGTGAGACAAAGAAAATGCTGACGGAACCGAGTCAACAAAGGTCTGAACGTTTACAGAAGTGATCTGGTACCAGTCTGCGGTGCTGCTCAGACAGATGATGTTGACGAGAACCCTGAAAGTCCTCCATGATGGTCCTCACTGAAGATCCGTCTTTGTTCAGCAGCAGCCAAAAGACCCGCTCCAAGTTGTATGGGTCCTACAGAACACAGAACCCCGGGTGAAATGGGTCAGGAGGTGAAAACATACTCCGATGAGTACGTTTACATACTGTTCAACATACAACTTGTTTACAGGTTGTTTACGAGTTGTTTACAGGTTGTTTAAAGGTGTTTACGAGTTGTTTACATGTTGTTTACAGGTGTTTACAGGTTGTTTGCAGGTTATTTACCTGGATATCTATAGCTGGAGCCAGAGGCTGCGTGACGCAGGAGGCCATGGAAAAGTCTCCGCTGGTCACCGTCCGGTGGACAATGTCGTTAGCGTTCACCATGGCAACCAGGTTCAGAGGCAAACCCATGAGCTTCACGATGTACGCAGCTGAAAGGAAACAATTAAAAATGACAACTGAAAGAGCTGAAACTGGTGTTAAGGCTAAAATAAGCTAAACACTAGCTAGAAGATAAATGTATCCAAAGCATATCGAAAAGTTGGAAGCAGCAAAAAGCCAGTCATAAGTTACAATGGCAAAAGC
The DNA here is from genome assembly GCA_038048925.1 of Garcialebias charrua. Lineage (NCBI taxonomy): Eukaryota > Metazoa > Chordata > Actinopteri > Cyprinodontiformes > Rivulidae > Garcialebias > Garcialebias charrua. The sequence goes on from JBBPBX010005965.1 coordinate 8,257, forward strand.
CAAAGCAATGGCTAAAGCTATCAAGAGACTAACCAGAAATTAAAAGTAGCTAAAGGCTAGCTAAAACCTAGAGCAGCAAAAGAACTCTAAACTGAGAAAACAGAAAGTCTCAAGAGATGTTTGACCCGGACCCACCGGTGATGTTTCCTGCCCCCCCGGTGGGAACCACCATCTCCAGCTCTGGCAGGTCTGCCCCCTGCTCAGTCTCCCCCACCCTGCTGAGCTCCAGGTAGGCATACAGGAAGTGGGCCGCCTGGACCATGACTCTGGACCAGTTGACGGAATTGAGGCTCATGAGGCCATGAGATGACACCAGGTTCTGATCAGCAAAGAGCCGACGGATAGGCTGATCGATGTCGTCCGAGCTGCCGTCGGCTGAGGGGACAGAAACCAAACCAGATGAGTCTCTGAGGGTTTCAGTAGACCACCTGTGGATGAGAGCAGGGTCTACCTGAGAACACGTGGATGTTGTCCTCCAAACAGGTGATCATGTGTTTCTCCTGCACCGCTGAGACGCGCCCCCGAGGGTAGACCACCAGAATATCCAGACCAGTAAGTCCTTTGGCACTGTGGATAGCCGAGCCGCCGGTATCACCGGAGGTTCCTGAGAGGAGGTCATACCCACACACAGACCGTTAGCTTATTTTATTTTTGTTTGGTCTTAATTAACAGAAGAAACGAACCTGTTCTCATTTACAAACATGACCTTCAGCGAGAGGTTCTGTTGGACAAAGGAACCTCCTGAAGCCTATCGTAAGATGGTAAAATGGCCGATGGTTAAAGCTGCTGCCAGCGGCTCATTGTGACAAGATGACTGGAGGTAGATGATGGAGGCAGAGTCTAATAAAATCTAATCTGAGCATATTGAATGTGACTCTGGGATTAAAAACTAGATTTTTTTAAACTGTCTCAATGTTTCCATCATTAAACAGTTTCTTCTTCTTTGTCACCAACAGAACCAGGTTTCCCACCATACATATGTACTTATATACTAGGGGTGGGTGATATGGCTCAAATATAATATTGTGATATTTCCAAGCATTCTGATGTCAACGATAAATGTCGTGATATAACAAAAAAAAGAAAGAAAAAAAAAATCATAGTTAAGTTATTTGACAAAATTAACGTATCATGTTGCTTTGCAGTATTATATAAAAATTAAAAAAACAACAAGGGTTAATTTTACTGAAATTACTTTATTTAGTAAAGTATTCAGTCTCAAAGTACAAAAATAAAGAATAAAAATGATCCTTCTGTTATTTAGATTGAAACAGTGCACAGAATATAGATCAACAAAATCCACCACAAAAACCAAAGTGCAGGTGCAGTTTCCCAAAAATAACTAAATAAAATGAATTTCATACGGTGGCCGAGGGGTGCAAACGCGCAGCAAAAACAGAACAGCACGCTGCAAAAAGAAAACAGCGTTCCAAAAGTTGAAACACACATCAAAATGAAAACAACAGCGTTCCAAAAGTTGAAACACGCATCAAAATGAAAACAACAGCGTTCCAAAAGTTGAAACACGCATCAAAATGAAAACAGCGCTCCAACAGATGAGGCGCACTGCAAAAGATAAGTCGCGCTCCCAAAAGGGGACGACCTGCAAACAGAACGAGCTGCAAATAGAAAAGCCACAACGGAAGTGCTCCAGACCACTAGGGGCAGTCGAACAAAGAACAAATCATAAAGCATATTATAGTTTTCAGAATGGCACTAGTTATTTGTGTATTTTAACTTATTTATTTTAAGAATATTTTACACTACATCGTAACTGTCACGTTATATTTTAATAGTGTGCGGAGGAGAATCAATGCATGGATGCCAAGTTGGGTCAATGGTTAAAGAGATTGCCTTGAATGCGGGAGACCCTGGTTCAATTCCCAGTCTCGGAAATTTTCTGTTATTACTTTTTTTTTTAAGCCTTTTGTTTTGGATAGATCGAACCAAGCAACAACAAAGAATAAACATGTAGATGCATTTATCTATTTCACCCGATCTATCCAAAACAAAAGGCTTAAAAAAAAAAGAAATTATTACCACAAAATTTCCAAGACTGGGATTTGAACCAGGGTCTCCCGCATTCAAGGCAATCTCTTTAACCATTGAACCAACTTGGCATCCATGTATCAATCCTCCTCCGCACACTATTAAAACAGATACAACGTGACAGTTCCGATGTAGTGTAAAATATTCGTTTTTTTCATTCATTCATTCAACCTTTATTTACACAGGCTATCCTCATTGAGCCACGGGGACTCATTTACAAGAGGGGCCTGTTTCACTCACATCCAGGGTCAATTTTAGAGTTACCAATGCCAATCAGCCTAACATGCATGTTTTTGGACTGTGGGAGTTAAAATACACAAATAACTAGTGCCATTCTGAAAACTATAATATGCTTTATGATTTGTTCTTTGTTCGACTGCCCCTAGTGGTCTGGAGCACTTCCGTTGTGGCTTTTCTATTTGCAGCTCGTTCTGTTTGCAGGTCGTCCCCTTTTGGGAGCGCGACTTATCTTTTGCAGTGCGCCTCATCTGTTGGAGCGCTGTTTTCATTTTGATGCGTGTTTCAACTTTTGGAACGCTGTTGTTTTCATTTTGATGCGTGTTTCAACTTTTGGAACGCTGTTGTTTTCATTTTGATGTGTGTTTCAACTTTTGGAACGCTGTTTTCTTTTTGCAGCGTGCTGTCTGTTTTTGCTGCGCGTTTGCACCCCTCGGCCACCGTAATTTCAAGATCTGTTGAGCATAAATGTAACATACAGGAAAATATATGCTGTCTTTAAATGAGCTATAACTTCCAAAACGATACCTCCAGCTGACCCTGAAGCTTGTTGGTGTTTCAGCTTCATCTAATCCTGTATGAATTATTCAATTTCTCTGACTGCTCTGTCTTTGATCACCTGCCTCTGTTCTTGGTCCATGGATGGAGCAACTGTGGAACTCAAGATACAATGTTGAGCTGTGCATGTTTGTACCAGCAGTTTAGACCGGGGGAAGATGCAGCCGAGCTGCGCCTGCACCGGCAGCTCAGAGCT
>JBBPBX010005965.1:30624-62262 GCA_038048925.1 Garcialebias charrua
GTCATCACTGGACAGTTCAAAAACCTTAGTTTGACCCTGGGTAGGTCCACTACATCTCCCCCCTTTTGGAAGCCATCGCCAGTCCTTGGGGATGGGGTCCAACACGAAAGGAAACCTTGAACTGTCTTTGATCTTGAAGTAATCCAGTAAGTGGAAAAGAAAAATCAAAATTATAATCCCATAATGTTTTTGGAAATTCCATACTGTTTGTAGGTAATCCCATAGCGCAGGGGTGTCAAACTCATTTTCACCGAGGGCCACATCGGCATAATGGCTGACCTTGAAGGGCCAGATGTAACTTATAAATGTAACTAAATGTAATCTAATGTAATGTAAAATAAATGTCCTTAATGTTGAATAACTCATTTATTATAACTTATGCAACTGACAATTACAGTTGCATAGAAAACATCTGTTTGCTTGTTGCTCTAACATAAATCCTTTTAAAATTTGTCAACTTATGAAAACCCACATAACTCCATTAATGAAGGATGAAATTGTCCAAGTTAATTAAAAAAAACATAAAACTGAGCTGCAAAGAACATGTATGACACATGTAGCATCTCACCCAAAAAGGCTACACACAGCCTTGCATCCAACTGTGAATGACAACAATTTGTGTGCATACACATACCAAAATAAAGGTTGACTCAGTTCACAACTATATTACCGTACTCAAGTTGTTTGGTTAGTCTTTGATGAGGAGATGCTGCCTGTCCTTGAACACACCAAGTGGATTCTCTCTCTATGATTGATCATGTTCTGAAAATGATAAACACAAAACAAAATGCAAGCACAATCATTAAATTGCACACAGTTGAAATGTTCTTCTTCTTTGTTGAATTACATTTTATTATATTTTAATTAATCTAAAAAAGCTAAGTCTGGTCCTCTGGACATTTAAAAAACAAAACAAAACTTCATCTTTCAGGGATGAAGATGTTCACATCCTTGATAGAGAGGAACAATGGTTTGAGAGACGAGTAAAAGAGGCCATCTTTGTGAAAAGAAACCATCCAAGGAAGGGGAACATATTATTTTAGGTGGCTGAAATAATCACCTGTTTTTTGTTTTGTTTTTTTGAATGTCCAGAGGACCACACTTAGCTTTTTTAGATTTTTCTACCTGGATTATTGAGAATGCATCAGGATATATTTGAATTAAATTTTAAGAAAATGCTAACCTGACAAACAGGAAAGTGGACAAGATTGTCCTGTTTCACTTGCCACATCCATAAGTCCAATTTTCGCAGGAAAGCCGTGATCGCGTCGGACATCTGCGTGATGACTTGTTTGCGTCCCTGCAGCTTCTGATTCAGCTGGGCGAGATGGTCGGTTATGTCGCACAACACAGCAAAGTCACACAGCCACTTTGAAGCTAGCTTTCACTGCAGCCTCGTTTTTGGCTGTGGGTTTCATGAACAAACTCTGCTGCGACTGCAGTTTGCCTTTTAATTCTTGGCAGAATGTGTTGCTTTTCTTGAAGGCTAGCTTTAGCGTACTTAGCTCCGTGTTTGGTTTCAAAACCGACACCGCCTCGTAACACAAAAGACATACCGGTCTTTCTCCTGGAAGCACAAACAAGTATTCGCCTTCCCATCTTTCTTGAAACTTCCGTCTGTATCAACTTTTCTCTTTCTGGACATGTTGGGATCATTATTTATATCTCAATTCCACTCGTTGGCATGAAGGTAGAAACACTGCCTCGGCTACCGTAGTCGAAAGGCATTGTGGGAAAACCGTTGTCGAAAGGCATAGTGGGGCTGCCGTAGTCGAAAGGCATTGTGGGAAATGTAGTTTTTGGTCAAAACTCGCTCGTATTAATTTTTAGACACTCAAAACTTTTTAATTAAGCTCTCGCGGGCTAGATAAAATGACATGGCGGGCCACATCTGGCCCGCGGGCCAAGAGATTGACACATGTGCCATAGCGGAAAGCTTGTAATCCTTTGGAAAACAAAGTCTTATAATCCACAGCGGTAATTCCACAACGGTAATTCCATATCGATTAGAGTTGTTGATTTCATCAACAACAATTGTTTTTATCAGCATGTAGAGGGAATCCCCCGATTGACGCAGAGGAGGCGACCCTTGGACGAAGGTTGAAGACCAAGCGTTGGAGCTGCAGGTCCCCACATCGAAGGTTGTTGGCTGGTTGGTTTCCAGTCAGTGCCACTCTGGTTCTATGTGTCATGCAATTATGTGGTTTTAGGTGGGCTTATGATTGGGATTTTACATTAGCCTTACCTATATGCACCTGGTATGTAAGCTATCATGGTTTAGATCAGCTACAATTACCAATTAAGGGGTGGATCATTTATCAAAAGTTAAATATAGGGATCTACATCTATAGACAGTTCAGGAGGGCTTCTGTAACAAAGGCCTCTTCTTCCAAACTATTCCTCCATTCGTAAATTAGCATAAGTTAAACTAAAATAGAAAAGAAAATATAGTTTGGTCTAAATGTCTGTTGTCCTTTTAGACGACGACGTAGGATTTGGTATTCCCTATAAATTTAGAAGTCTATGGCGAGACTCATCAAAATGAATAGATGATCTAGAATAGAAACGATCGAATCGGTTCAAATTAGAAATTGTGAGACCAGTGTAGTTTATGGTACCTAAAGTAGCTTTAAACTACATTGACTCTTCATTGACTGAGGTTTAACAAATGAAAACTGCATGTTGGCATAGTTAAATCCATTTAAGTCTTTAACTTATCATTAATAAAAACCTCTTTTGGCTGGGAGTGTTCAGAAAACAATATCAAGCTTCAATAACAACAAAAGTAGCAACTAAGCAACTAGAAAACAACGTTTCACTGCTTCAACTCACTCCTGTCGTCAGATTCCAACGTGTATCACACAATAAAAACAGGTCTTAGCTTTATAACCGATGTCAATTAAATCCTGCAGATTTAAATGGTTGTTAAGGTTAGTTTTTTGTTGTGGGTTTTTAGACTTAGCGTTTCTAAGTTCTAGTTGGAACGGTTTCTTTTAGCAACTAATATAGTTCTGTTTAGTTTATTTACTATCGTGTGCTTGGACGACCTTAATTTCCCATGAAGTCTGTGAGTTTGCGAGATCTTTGTCGTTTGTGGGGTTATTGAAATATTTGTCTTTGTCTTGGGCATGACCTAACATCACCCCCCTGAGGTCATGGGGGACCACAAACACAGGTAAGGACGTCCGTCCATGGGCACAAGTTAGGATGCCAATGTTTAGTTTAAGCTGTTTTCGCAGCTGAGAGTAGACAGTACACAGGAACCTTTTAGGTTTCGGCCAACGTTTCTTCTTACGTTTACCTCTTTCTGTGTAATTCAGGCGTGTCACAACTGTTGGCGCAGTCGCAGGTGTGTCTGCTTGTACAGACCGCGACGGGTCACTGTCGTTGTGTGTGTTTTCCCACTTCCTGACCGAAGAGGGGCTCTTTGAGTCTGTAGAAACTATGTCGTTTCTGATTAGTTCTAGACTCAAATGCTCTTGAACCAAGGTTTCATCGAAAGCTTGGCTGATTGCCGATTTATCTATCCCAGAGGACAGAACAACATCTTCGGTGTGGGATCCGTGGATCTCCACACCTTCTTCTACCTGTGGTAGGTAGTGTTCAATGAGTGCTGAATGTTTCAGCTCGCTTGTTGGGCCAGGGTCGGGTCCAACTGTTGGGTCTCTTCTGCCTCATCTCTATTTGAAGGTTCACTTACCGGGCTTGTGATCTTGGTTGGGGAATCATCCGTGCCTTCTGCGGTACCATCTGTTAGACAGACCGTGTCTTGACCTTCAGGATCTTGTTGACTGTCAGCATTTTGTTTGCTGTCAACATCTTCATTGTCAACATCTGTGGCATCTGTGTCGATGTTATTAAGGTTAACTGTGAGCTCTGAGTTTTTGTGAAAGATAGTGTTGCACATTGCTCCAGGTAGGTCAATGTTGTTGGTGTCATTATCAGTGATAACGTCACTCATTGTATCAGGTTGGTCAAGCACAGTAACATCCAAATCTACTGACAAACTACTTACTTCCTCTGTCTCTTCCGAGCATAGAGGTGTTGGGCCATTATTCTGGGACATTCGTGACACTTTGCATGTCTCGAACTGTTCCGTTCGAGGCGCGGGAGGTGCAGTTCCGAGGCTCGGGGGTTTCTGTTGGGACCACACATTTGTACATGATTGGTTGATTATTTTCCTATAATTAACTTCAGCACAGATGAAATATAGGAACAACAGAACAGTGAAGGATGATATTTTACTCATTTCTGTAGGTACATTAACTTAGTTTCTGGCTTAGGAAGATAAAGGTTTAGGAGGAGAAAAATGGAGGAAGAAAAGTTAAGAGTCAGGGAGTTATCTTGATGTGTTTAACCAGAAGCATGGCAGCTCTCCGGCTGAACTCGGCTACACGTTGGTACCCTTGGCAAAGCATTTGACGACTTTTACCTCGTGAAGATGGTCAGTCTCCCTCGGTCCAGTTTGGTCAGTTCGTTTACCGTTCTCAGCGTCTCCAGACGTGCGCCTTGACTCGAACCGAAAGTAACGGCAGCTCCTGGTGTTGTTGTTCAAGATAAGACGTTCCTTAAAGGAATGTCAATAAAAGAGAGCTTTTTCAGCTGTTGAAGATGACTTATAACTTGGCATGTTATAAGTCTTTAACTGAATGACGTGGTCATTAGCGTGTTGACCAGACGATCATTAGTTCTTTGGGGAACGTCATCATGGAATTGAGGTCCTCAGCAAACTCCGTCAGTTCCAGCAACAGCTTAGAACTTTAAAGGACAACACCCACCATGACACTAACAATTCACCATATTGTACAATTACTGTAATTTATTATTAGGTCTATTTTCATTTTTGCATTTGGGCCAGGCGAGGGTTAAAAAAAAAAAAAACCACTCCCGAATGAATCCGGAAACCTGGCCGAAGAGTCCCGAAGGGTCATGCCTTTTGTTACATCGATCTCCACCCAGAAGGCAGAAGGTAGGAGTGAGTTTCCATGGAGGTTTATGAGAGAGAGTGGTAGTTAAAACTGCATATTTCCTGCATATTTCCTGGTGCATTTGTGTGTATATGGACCAGCGCTCTGATTTTATTTATTATTTATTTTATAACACCGCTGCGGACCTTTTGCTGCTCTCATTCATTCTGCCCCTGAGGAGCGAGCCGCGAGCCGCGCGCGTCTCTGGCTCCTCGTTCCGCTGGTCACCTTTGAAGTTCCTCGTGCCGGTGTAATTTGCTCCCTCGAGTGTATGTACTGTATTTGCTCTCGTCAGCCTTGTTGCGGGGAGCACGGGTCGGGAAGCACGCGCGCGCGCAGAGCTCAGCTGAGCGGCTGGCTGCCTTTCTGGTCACGGGGGGAGAGAATAAAAAGTCGATGCGGAAATGAATGAATTTGTCGCGATCAAACGAATTAAACTAGTATGTCTAAGTGGATGCTCGCTCAGAATATGAGTGAGCGACAGCAGGATTAATCAACACAGGCAGCTTTAGGGAATATTTAAAAATGCTTCCTTTTTCTTTTCCTCGCTCGCCTGTAACTCCAAGGCGTCACTTTGGTGACGTGAATGCCCAAGTGAATGCCCATATATGGAGAGGGGCAGATTTTCCCGGAGCTGCATGCTAAAATCTGCTATAAATCATGAAATAACACATTTAGTGTTATTTCTCCACAATATAAGTAAACGCTCCTGTATTATTTTTAAATAAACTAATAAATATTAATGGCGATGCAATTTGAAAACATGGTGGGTGTTGGGCTTTAAGGAAGGATCTCAGATCAGTGACTTGTTGTTTCCCCATTGGTCCAAACGAACCAGTGGGATGAAGGTCACTCGGATATCAGTTTTTAGAACAGAGAAGAAGTTGTTTAGAATGAAGAGAGAGAAACAGATTGACTGGAGCCAGCTTCATAAAACAACTGATTGAAACTGCATTCTAACTTCTAACAAAACTGATCGAGTTCAGTCTGACATATTAATTCACTTTCACCGTTTGATTCATCATATGAAGAAGTGATCATTATTTTGAAATACCATTGGATTTCCAACTTGAATTAAACAGTTTGAATTAAACAGTCTTTGACTTAACAAACATTGAATTCAATAATGCTTATACAAGTAACACAAGGTTATTCATTAACACAAAAATAGAGGAATAAGAGAGTCTCTTATGACTTATTGTGTTTTGATTCAAAATAATGTAATAAAATAGTGTTAATGTCTTTTTTCTGAGAGTATCAGTGAAGGTCATCACTGGACAGTTCAAAAACCTTAGTTTGACCCTGGGTAGGTCCACTACACAGATCATAAATAAAAATGACCAAGTACAGATCAGCTGGTGTTGAAAGCGACAAAATAGTAATGGGTCTTCAGTGGGGTGCAGGAAAAAAAAAACGATTTTTTTAAAGAATCTAGATTCTTAGTCCTGGCGATTCAGAATCGATTCTAAAAGCCCCAAAATCGATTTTAAAACATTTTTAATTTTACCCTGATACATGCTCAATAATCCAGGTAGAAACATCTAAAAAAGCTAAGTCTGGTATTCAGCTCAGTCTTTAGCACCCTCTCACAGTGGATCAACCAGTTTGCTGATGACAGCCGAAACGAGCTCCTCACATGATGGAGGACCATCAGCCTAACAATGGATCGTTAGCACCCTGATGGTTGTTTGCTATTCACAGAGGGCTGAGTGATACTAGCAATAATAGCATTGTAAGAGGGGGACAACTGTCCCCCTCTTACCATGCTTTTAACAGGTTGGAGAGGCCAGATGAGACATCTCCTGGAACCAGTTCTAAATTATATAATTTATGTTTATACATTACAGTTCAGAAGAGATTTTGTCTAAACTTGCACAGGTTTTGAAATTTTGTTAAAGATTTACTAAACATGAATCAATATGTAAAAAAAAAAAACCTAAAGTCTGTATTTTATTTTGAGTTAAAGCTGCACTGACATGATGTAGAATGTTTGCATAATTCAGTAGAACACATATATCTAATATCATTCAGCTATGTTCTGGATTCTGTTCTGGCTTCTGAAGGAGGCAGTCGCCTTTTTTTCCTCCCCCCCCCCCTTGCTGCTGCTGCTTTTTGTATTGTTTGCAGCTTCTCAGAAGCACCTCAAATGAAATAAGATGAATTGGGGGTATGGGAATTCAACGCTACTGAAAGATTTCAACAAAGGCACGGCACGGGGGAGCTGGCCCATTCCCGCAGACGAAACGAGAGATACGCCATGGATTCGATGGATTGGTGACGTCTTGCTCTCTGTGTGCTTTGAGGGAATGTGATGAATCTGGATTAAATTGGATTACGATGGCGGCACTTTGCTTTTTTGGCGTTTTGTGGAGCACTGGCCTATCGGCAAATGAGGGAGAGCTTCAGCAGGACCTAATGCTGGAAACCCCCGATCTGATCTGTGCAATGAACTCGGAAATCAGCTGTTTAGGAGCTAATCCGGAAGGTGAACACGATCTCTGAGGATCGCAGATCATCCGCTCGGATTGGGACTCTGGACGCTGGTGGTCAACACCTAAGAGACACAGCTGGGCCAGAGGAAAAAGTCCAGAATTGGACCATATCAGAGTTGCCCAACAAGACTCAAGGCTGAAGGAATTATACTGTCTGCCTGAAGTGAAAAATATTTGTAATCCTTATCTGACTTTACCCTAAACAACCTTGGAAAAAGGCTGGATGTCAAATTTCTCCTGAGATGTGTTTTTCTGAGGCAAACAGCTGCACTATCGCTACCCCCCCCCCCCGGAGAACTTTTTCTATGAGCGTTATCGGAGGCCGGCTGATTTCACCTCAGAAACTGTTTGCTATCTGGAATGTCTCATGGACAGAAGTCTCACTGCCTCAGTCTCAAAATGCAACATGTGATTGTCTTAAATGTGCTTCTGGTATAGTTTTTACTGTCTCATGTGATGTCTTGGTAGACAAAATGTGATACATTTTTTTAATACCAACGCTGTGACCCTCATGGTCCTTTCCTTGTTTTTCACACCTTTGACCTTCTTCCCGATACAGATGGGAGAGGCCGCGCTGAAGAACATAATGTGATATGATGTCTCATGTGGTCTGAATAAGCAGCAGTTTCACACACTCACCCGCCCCCTTCCGGATGACTGTGCGTACATATTCACGCTGTACTGGTGAAAACTTGTGCAATGTTAATAAAAGTACTCTGACTATGTTCGTTTTCGCAAACAAATTGATAAATATTTAATTTTTTCATTGAAAGTCATTTTAAATTTGGCGCCGTGTTTCGCCTCAGGAAATCCTGGTATTTCCGCATACGTAGTCTGTGACGTAGGCAGATGAGTCGTTGCTCGTGCATACCTTGTAAATAACAATGGCGACCAATACAGAACCTGACGAATTTAGCAATCTGAGTGAAGAATAGAGCGATTTTTATTCAGTTTGGGAAGCCGAAGGGGGTTAAACAATGAACAGCAGGTTCTAATTTACGTCTGCAGCCGTATTTATTGAAGCCTTACCAACAAGGAAGCAAGGGGGAACCCGCGATTTCTGAGGACAGAGGAGGACGTGATGGAACCCGTTCTTAGTCGTCCACAGAGCACTGATTGGTACTGCTTTAATAATAATAATAATAATAATAATGTCTATTCCTGTCATCTGGGTATGTTCCCATACACAGACGAAATTCGTCTCTGCATTTAACCCAACCACCTACCAGGTGGTGCAGTGAGCAGCCCGAAAGCACCTGGGGAGCTGGAGAAATAGGTATGCACTCATAGACACCCCAAGCTGGGTAGTGGCCGGGGCGCGAACCCGCGACCTTCGGATCCGTAGTCAAAAGCCCTGCCACTAGACCATCTTGGCTCCTAATTAATGTATCTAATAATTATTCAACATTACTTATAGTTTAAAAAAGATGAGTCCCTTTGAAGTATCTGTTTTATTTTCTATGTTTATTCTAACATACGTTATGTGCATGTTTTACTGCACTGAATCATTACATCAAAAACGAAATTTCACTCAAATTCTGTCTAAATAACATCACTACATTTTCATAGCTGGATCATCAGGGTGTACAGTACTTGGTTTCAGCTGTAATAATCAAAATAAAACAATATTTGATATTCACCCTAAGTTTAATCATATAAATATTTGCTAATTTAAGCTTGTTCTACCTTTTCAGCCACTGTATTTTTGTTGTTGTTGCATATTTAGATAATGTTATCAAGTTTTTTGTGGTAATTTCTGCTACTTTGAGCAACCATCCTGCTTATAAACGGTTTCATAAAATGTCCATGTGCTCAGCTGATGTGAGCGTTTGTCTGTCTTGAGGGTCTGACTTCCTGTGTGCTCTGTGGTTCCTGCAGGGACATGTCCTCAGTCGCGATGCTGATGAACTATCTACAGAGTCTGAAGAGTGAAGTGGACGCTCGCAGCCAGAGCACGTTGGGAGTGTTTAGAGATGGGAAAAACGCTGCAGCTGAGGAGGTGACATGATGACATAGACAACATCCATCCGTCATGTGTACATCCATCCATCTATCATTATCACCCATCCATGCATCCATCCACCCATGCATGCTCCATCCATCCATCCATCCATCCATCCATCATCCATCCACCCACCATCTATTCCAATTTTTATAAAGCTCATTTCAGTTCCTATCACTTACTTTTGGTTCTGCTTTTTCAGCTATTTTTTCAGCTTTTTGGGGGCCTAGACTTATATTTTTTTAATTTCCTAATGTAAGTGCTCATTTCTGCTTATGTAAACCTAATTCAGAAAATGTGTTCTTTCTGCTTTGTTTTGCTAACTAGTCTTGTTCTTCCATTTCAGCACTTTCCAGTTTAAACTTCCTCAGTCGATCCAGAGGCACCAAAATCTCATCTTTTATCTGGCTGGGAATACAGCGTCATTGCAACCTGTACACAGCCTCCCCCACATTTGTGTTGAGATGAGGGAGTTCCAAGGGCAGGGCAGAAGAACTTGGACTTTTTTTCTTTGCTTAAATTTTTTTTGTTTAAATAATGAAATGAAATCAAATGTATTAGAAAATTTATTATCACAAACTACTTTTACTAATACAGTCAACATGACGTCATAATACAATCACAAGTTTTTTTTATTGTGTTTTGCTATTCTTAGAACAACATTCAAACAGCATTTCTGAAAGCTATACCACTGGGTAACGCATCTCACATCTTCACCTTTCGACAAATTTCTTCAATCAGCTCTGGTCATTGGCAATTTGTACAGATACACCTGGAAAAATAAACATGTTTTAGTTGATTTTGTACAGAGTCATATATTTCTGAATTTATGTTTTTATTAATAAATTTAAAATAGAAAAAACAAAACAATGTCAAAAACAGAGTGGGTTTGGTGTCATTGCATTTTATAAAAAGAGTAAATTGAAAATGTATCATTTGAATAAACTGTTAAAAATAATTTTATATACAGTACTTGTCAGTGCAGCTTTAAACTTTTTATCATTACTAAAAAAAGAAATAAATGGTAAATAGATGATGGATAGATGGGTGGGTGGATGGATGATGGATGAAGCATGCATGAGTGGATGGATGATGGATGGATGGATGGAGCATGCATGAGTGGATGGATGATGGATGGATGGAGCATGCATGGGTGGATGGATGATGGATGGATGGAGCATGCATGGGTGGATGGATGCATGGATGGGTGATAATGATAGATGGATAGATGTACACATGATGGATGGATGGATGTTGTCTATGTCATCATGTCACCTCCTCAGCTGCAGCATTTTTCCCATCATCAAACATGGATTTTACTTGGATTTACCTGCTGCCTGCTCTCGTTTGGACTCTCCTTCTGATCATCCTTCACCACCCAGTGTCTGGCCTCCTCCATTATTCTGCCGTCGAGCTCCTTTGTCTTCGCTTTCTACCGGCCGTGCCGCCTGTGCTACCTCTTCAGGAAATTGCCTTCCATCCTTGTCGGAGATACATCCACCGGGGCTCGCGTTGTCGACTCAATGCTGACAAGGCTAATCCCATAACCTCCATCTGGTCTGACTCTCGCCATTCTTCACGCCGCAATGCTCGGACCGCTAACAGCAGCAGCACGTTAGCCAACCTAGCTCGGTCGGCTAACGCTCCAGTCACTACTTCCACCTCCTCCGTAAAGTTTGGACTTCTGAACGTTCGCTCCCTCACGGGCAAAGGTCAGCTTATTCACGATCTAATATCCGACCGAAAACTGGATTTCATCTGCTTAACAGAAACGTGGCAACAACAAAACAACTTTTTTCATCTGAATGAGTCCACTCCACCGGGGTTTGTTTACACTGCCAAGGCCCGCGCCTCTGCCCGTGGGGGAGGTCTCGCGATAATTCACTGCGAGAACTGGAAGGTCACTCCGGTTCACTCTCCTCCCTCCTCCTCCTTCGAACACACTGTGTGTCTGCTCGCTGGCCCCACACCAACCGTTGTGGCAACTATCTACCGCCCGCCAAAATTAAACAACTGCTTCATGAATGACTTTGCTGCTCTAATGGCCCATCTAACTGCTCTTTCACCCAATATTCTCCTGCTGGGTGATTTCAACATTCATATGGATGAAGAAAACAACCCCCTCACCAGAGACTTCACATCCTGCCTGGACAGCTGCAGCTTTCAACAATTCATCAACTTTCCAACACACAAGATGGGTCACACTTTGGATTTACTCTGCTGCACCAGACTTTCTCCTCTTAACTGTTCTTCTGATGAACTTCCATTTACTGATCACCTGATGATTTCATTCAATGTTAATCTTAAATTTTCCTCAGATAAACCTAAACACACTCTTTCCTTCTGTAATATCAATAATATCAACCATGACATTCTTTTATCTCATATTAATAATACCCTCTCCACTTTCAACTCCTCCAACCCAGATGATGATGAGGTGGTTTGCATAAAGTTCCTTGTGAATTGTGAGACCGGATTTTTTATAAAGACGCTCTAGCCGCCGACCTTTGGTTTTCAGGGAGCGGAGTTCTGGAGTGAACCAGGGTGCAGAGTTGGAGAAAGAAACAGTCCAAGTTTTCAGAGGAGAAACAGAGTTAAGGATGTTGGTTAGGCTGGTGTTGTATACAGGTAGTCCCCGATTTACGAGCGAGATCCGTCACAACGAGGCGCTCGTAAACCGGAAATCTCGTAATTTGGAACGGCCGCCATTTCTCTCGTAAATCCGGAATTTCGCTCGTAAATTGGAACGGTTTTCGCTAGCGCGACTACAAACACTCTATTTTCATCCAAAAACTGCTTATGAGTGCATAAAAATGATCGGAAACGTGTGTCCATATGCTTAACTAACTAACTGTGGTGAAAAAACACATGAAAACTCAGTATTTTTTTCGTTTTTTCCAAAAATTCGCAGCTCGTAAGTCTGGAACCTCGCAGATCAGAGGGCTCGTAAATCGGGGACTACCTGTAATGTGACAATTATACAACACCAGCCGAACCAACATCCTTAACTCTGTTTCTCCTCTGAAAACCCGGACTGTTTCCTCCTCCAACTCTGCACCCTGGTTCACTCCAGAACTCCGCTCCCTGAAAACCAAAGGTCGGCGGCTAGAGCATCTTTATAAAAAATCCGGTCTCACAATTCACAAGGAACTTTATGCAAACCACCTCATCCATTACAAGAACAGTATTTCTCAAGCCAAATCCAGCTACTTCTCAGACATCATCAGTTCCAATGTTGGTAATTCAAAGACATTGTTATCTCTCCTTCATCGTTCTGTCTCCTCTCCTAACTCTCTACCCTCTCACATGGTTTCCACAGAATTTTGCAACTCCCTGATGTCATATTTCAATGAAAAGATTATTTCAATTCATAAACACCTTGGACCAAATACTACCCCCAGCATCCTTGTAGAACTCCTCCCTCCCTCTCTCCCTTTCTCTGTCTTCTCCCTCCCCTCTGCTGATGACATTGCTGACATTATCAGCAAGTCCAAGTCCTCATCCTGTCAACTTGACCCATTTCCCACAGTTCTTGTTAAATCTTGTCTCCTGTCTCTGCTCCCTATCATCACTAATATCATCCACTCCTCCCTAACCTCTGGCATTGTTCCCACAGCCTTAAAATCTGCTGCCATCACCCCCATCATCAAGAAACCAGGTCTTGACTTTACCAACTTCAGTAATCTTCGTCCGATCTCCAATCTGCCCTTCATCTCCAAGGTATCCGCGGGGTTGTAAAAGGTATTAAAAGGTAGTAAATGAAATTAACACAAATTAAGGCCATTAAAAAGTATTAAAAAGTAATAAACGTCATCTGACGAGGTATTAATTTTTTTTAAACCTACACAACTATATTTTTCTTGTTCTGTCGTCTAAAAAAAGGTCTGTGAATTTATTTATCTTTTCTAATTTTATGTTCCAAGTAGGACCTTAGCTAAAACAAAGACGTCATATCGTCAGTCAGTGTGCGCGCGCACCTACAGCTGGTATCATGTCTGTAAAAAGAAACAGGAAAGGATCGCGGCTTTATCCTCCGACATTTAACAAGAAATTTACCTAAGCAATTGTTTGTTAGCTCGAAATTATAGCAAAAGGTGTGTCTCAGTCTAACGTTTTCTTAATAAATGTACTTTAATGGTTAAATCGGCTTTATAAAAAAAAAGTGTCGCTGCCTGTGTGCACCGTGATCGCTCAGCGGTGAAAGGAAAAAGGAGCGCGGCTCGTTTCGCCGTCATTTAACAAGAAAATTACCTAAACAATTCTTTGTTAGCTCGAAATTATAGCAGAGGTGTTTTTCTGTCTATCATTTTCTTAATAAATGCACTTTAATGGTCAAATTAGCTGCATTTCGCCGGGGCGGTGCATCTGGCTGCTGGATTGAAGATTCCAAGCAGAGAGGTGGGGAGAGTATGGCAGGCCGATTGAGTCATTAATAGCTAGTGAAGATTCTCAGTCATCCAGGACATGGGGAATTCTAAAAAGTGCAATAAAAAAACAAAGTATAGTATAATAGTATATTAAATAGTATAATAAATAAAGTCCAGTTGTTTTTGTCTTGAACTTTTTTAAATTTGTCATTATAGGCACATTTTCCTATTACATGATACAACAGCCAACACCATGCCATACTATTACTACTGGGGCCATCAGGAACTGCTGTTTTATTTATTTTTTTTCAGTCAGAATGAATGGAAACGGTCATATTTCAGTCAAATGGTTTATAAATATGGGAAAAAATCTATAAATATGTCACTTCGTCCTATAAGTTGCAAGGCATGTAAATTATGCAAAAAACTGCAACTTACAGAATGAAAAATACAGTAGTTATTATTTTTCTCCCTCTCTTTTTGAATTATGCATGTGTTCAGTGTTGAATTATTTTAACTAAACTGTTCTGTTTTCAAGTTTACAGTTTTTTGTTTGCCATTAGAGATATGCTATGTGTGGGAACAATTAAACTTTTTCTCTTGGGTTAGATTTAAATAACAAATAGGTCAGTGCTTTTATTGAGGCAAGAAGCAAATTGATGTACTATCCAGTAATTGTTATAAAACTACATTTACTACCAAAGTTTAGGAAGAAAATGACAGTAATCTTATCACTTTACAATTAGTTGCATGGAACTGAAGTACAACAGGTTGCCGCTACGGTTACAGCTCACTGTCGTGATGGTATTGTAATTGAATAATAATGTACAGTAAGGTATTTAAACACTTACTGAGCCACCATTATTGGATGCGCAGTTTAGCAGACTTTAATCTTGCACAAACTGCCACCAAAGTGCGAGTTCTTCCTTTTTCCGATACTAAATTGTTTTTACTGTGATTAATCAGAAATGTAATTTCACACTTAGACTTCAATTTATGTTGGTCTACCAAAAAATTAGACCTTTTATTGAAACTATCACAAAAATTACATAAACATTTGTATCGATATTAGCTCTGATTTAATAACTACGTTGACAAGAATTCAAATTAAAACAAACAGACAGTTGGACCTTTCTGTTGGCACATTACTTAAAGTTTACCATGATGAAAATAAACATAAGGAGGAGTTTAAGGAGGAAAGATAAAAGATTGAAATGAAATGGTTGAATCTTATCTTGAGATGTTTAACCAGTGATAGCACCCTCTGCTCGGTTTCGGCTGGACGTCCGTCCCGTGATGAAACACTTTTACCTTCGTGAAGATGATCCTGTCTCAACTCCGGTAAATTAGTCAAGCCAGACGCGCAGGCTGCTGCGTTTTACAGGCGACCACTTTCATCTTGCCACGGTCTCGTGAAGTCTGCGTCGGCCTCCCAGAGTGATGCCTGGTTCTGGTTTTGTTCAAGATAACTTCAGAAAGAGTGTCACCGCTTGGAGCTGTGACACTCGAAGTGGTTCACAGCTGACGTGCTGTTTGAACCTTTGCTGAAGACGTGGGCCTTTGGTGCCTGGCCGGAACGTACATCAGCTTGGAGAAAAACGTCCGTGCGTCTTCCCTTCTCCCTCAGAACTCCAAAACCCAGTGAGTGCTGAGAACTGAGTCCCAGCACGGAGACAAAACAAAAACCTGCAGGTGTGAAAACAGAGCACTCTCTGTTTAAGCACAGATGAATTGTTTTTAGAACGGACGGGAGACCGAAGATTAAGTTATGTCTAGAACTTCTCCTTCGAAACAAAAACAGTTCAAACAAATACGAAGAATTGTTCATTCAACTTTAGACACATTCTGCATAGAGCAGACAGTTTAAAGCACGATCATTCTGAGATGTTCTCTTAACTTTGTCATATTTAAAATATACCAGCTTAGTAAAATCATCATTGAAATGACAAAAATACTGTTTGATCAATTCTGAATTAACACACATTAAAGAGAAAGTTCAATCTGATTAATTAGTGTCCATTAATTCATAATAATTGTTAACCAAAATAGTGTTTACTCGTCTCCTTGAAGGCTTCAAGAAGGTGTAACACTGAGAGTTCCAAAGAGATGCAGAGAGGTGTCCTTGAAGGTCAAGACAGAGGCCTATATCACTACAGTATTAAAAATATTTTGATGGTATTAAAAAGGTATTAAAAGGTATTAAATTCAACTCTAGAATTTCTGCATATACCCTGATCTCCAAGATTCTTGAAAAAACTGTTTCTAGTCAACTTCACTTACACCTGTCCAACAATAACATTTATGAAGAGTTTCAATCTGGATTTCGCCCCCACCATATCACTGAAACGGCTCTTGTAAAAATTACTAACGACCTTCTTCTTGCTGCTGACTCTGGTCTTCTGTCCATCCTCATTCTTCTTGATCTAAGTTCTGCCTTCGACACCATCTGTCATTCTATCCTCCTCAACAGACTAACCTCCATTGGCATCTCAGGTACCCCGTTAGACTGGTTCAACTCCTATCTCTCTGACCGCACTCAATTCATTCAGCTTAAATCCTTCCGTTCCCAGTCTTCCCCTGTCTCCACGGGTGTCCCCCAAGGCTCTGTCCTCGGACCCCTCCTCTTCATCATTTACCTCCTTCCTCTAGGTCACATCTTCCGCAAATACGGCGTCCATTTCCACTGTTATGCTGATGACACACAGCTCTACTTGTCATCAAAACCTAACTCCACCCACCCACCCTCCATCCTCACCGACTGTCTCAATGAGCTAAATCACTGGTTTTCTAACAATTTCCTTCAACTAAACAGTAACAAAACAGAAATCATTCTTGTCGGTACCAAAAACTCTATTTCAAAATCAGAACATCTTCTCGTCCCCCTTAACAACTCTCTGCTATCCCCCTCCCCTCAGGTCAAGAGCCTCGGTGTCATCCTCGACACCACTCTCTCCTTCACTTCACACATCAACAATATTACTCGGTCTGCCTATTTCCACCTCCGTAATATTAACCGTCTCCGTCCTTCTCTCACACCCCGCTCCACAGCCATCCTGGTGCACAGTCTTGTGACTTCCCGTATTGATTACTACAACTCCCTTCTCTATGGCCTCCCCAACAAATCTCTCCACAAGTTACAGACGGTCCAGAACTCAGCTGCCCGTGCCATCACTCAAATCTCCTACTATAACCACATCATTCCTGTCCTGCAGCAGCTCCACTGGCTCCCGGTTAAATCACGTATCATCTTCAAAATTCTACTCCTCACGTTCAAAGCTATCCACAACCTTGCCCCTCCTTATCTATCTGACCTCCTGCAAATCTCCATCCCATCACGCTCTCTCAGATCCTCCTCTTCGCTACATCTCCATGTACCCTCTGCCCGCCTCTCCACCATGGGGAGCAGGGCCTTCACCTGCTCTGCCCCTCACCTCTGGAACGCTCTACCGCCAGACCTTCGAAACACCACCTCCCTTTCTCTGTTCAAGACAGCCCTGAAAACACATCTCTTTAGACTAGCTTATCATTAACTTTACTAAATGTATTTTTATTATTTTGCATTTTATAATCTTTATGTATTTTATATTTCAATTTGTCACTGATAATGTTTGATCTGTATTACACTGTATTGGTTTGTTAAGTGTCATTGGGTGTCCTGAAAGGCACTTTTAAATAAAATTATTATTATTATGTTAGAATGCTGTTCATTGACTTCAGCTCAGCATTCAACACCATCATCCCCCAACAGCTCATCCTTAAACCAGACAGTCTGGGGCTATACACCTCAATGTGTAACTGGCTGCAAGACTTCCTGACCGGGCGACCACAGGCAGTACGGGTCGGGAGTAACACATCCAGCACCATCACATTGAATACAGGGGCCCCACAAGGATGGTGTGCTGAGCCCCCTTCTATTCACCCTGCTAACACATGACTACACACCATCATACAACTCGAACCAATTCATCAAGTTTGCGGACGACACAACAGTGGTGGGTCTCATCAGCAACAATGATGAGACGGACTACAGGAACGAGGTGAGCCGCCTGGCCTTGTGGTACGGACACAACAATCTCACTCTGAACGTGAAGAAGACAAAGGAGATTGTTGTGGACTTCAGGAAGAGGGATGCCCAACATGTCCCTCTGACCATCAACAGCACCACAGTGGAAAGAGTGGATAGCACCAAGTTCCTAGGAGTGCACGTCTCTGAGGACCTGTCCTGGAGCAGGAACATTGCATCACTGGCCAAGAAGGCTCACAACGCCTCTACTTTCTCCGCAAGCTGAAAAGAGCTGGAGCTCCAACCCTCATCATGTGCACCTTCTACAGGGGTGCCATTGAAAGTGTCCTGACCAGCTGTATCACGGTGTGGTTTGGTGCATGTACTGCATCCTGCCGCAAGTCCCTCCAGCGCATCGTGAGAGCAGCTGAGAAGATTGTCGGCACCTCCTTCCCCTACACTACAAGACTTACACATTAACCGCCTCACTCAGAAAGCCCTCTGCATGGCGGACGATCCCACACACCCATTACATAGCTGCTTCAGCCTGCTGCCATCAGGGAGGAGACTGAGGAGTCTCCAGGCTCGAACCAGCAGACTGAGAGACAGCTCTATTCATCAGGCAGTCAGGATGCTAAACTCTCAGCCTGCTCTGCCTCCCCTCCCACTTGTACTCCCTTAATACAAAAAACTTTCACACATTAACACATACAAATATTTTAACACTGGACTCTGTGTCATCAAAACGGGTTATTCACTCAACTCACAGTAATGTGCTTATTCAATTTGCACTACTTCTCATATTTGCACTACTGTTTGTATTACATCACTGTCTATAGTCATACTACTGTTTACATTTATCACTACTGTTTACATTTACTGTTTACATTTATTACTACTGTTTACATTTATCACTACTGTTTACATTTACATTTACACTACTTTTTATTAGGGATGCACCGATACCAGATTTTTGAAAACCGAGTACAAGTACAAGTACTTACATTAAAGTACTTGCCGATACCAAGTACCGATACAAGTACTAATTAATATTTTTAAAAATAATTCTGATTAACTTAAACTGTTTATTTTCATTAGACACTTCAAACATAAATAAACAAAGTACATTACTATTGGTAATCTGTACAGTATGTCCAAACTTGTACAAAAAAATAAAATGTTTTACATTTGAACTCTTACATAGTCTTTTTAACAAACAGCTTCACCACATCTTTCACCTAAATGTGAATTAAATTAACTGTACAAAAATAAAATAATGGCTTGGCAAATAATAGTACATATCTGTAAAGTATGTCCAAACTTGCACAAAAAATAAAATGTTTTACATTTTAACTCTTACGGAATCTTTTTTAACAAACAGCCTCACCACATCTTTCACCTAAATGTGAATTAAATTTACTGTACAAAAATAAAATAATGGCTTGGCAAATAGTAGTACATATCTGTAAACTAAAGTATGTCCAAACTTGTACAAAAAATCTAACAAAATGTTTTACATTTTAACTTTCAGAATCTTTTAAATAGACAGCCTTGCCACATCTTTCACCTAAATGTGAATTAAATTAACTGTACAAAAATAAAATAATGGCTGGCCAAATTATATATCTGTATATATCTGTAAAGTGTGTTTAGGTCTGGTGTAAGAATGTGAGGGGCAAGTTTTTTTTGATGAAAAGCAGCATTTTTGCATTACCAGCAGTTATTCTGTTTCGGTTTTCATCAACAATGTGTGACACTGAGCTGAAAAGTCTCTCACTTTCGACGCTGCTACATGGAGCTGAGAGGTACCTTTGTGATAGTTTAGCCAAATCAGGGAACCGCACTTTATTAACTCCCCAGAACTGCAGTGGGTCGTCTTCCCGAGAAGTTGTAGGCTCTCCAAGGTAGGTCTCTAACTGAACTGCAGCACCAACTGGTGCTTGGCTCAGTGAAGATGACTCTTGCTCACCTGTGATCTCTTCAAACACACTGTCCAGACTGCTGCAAGCTTGTACCTTGCGAGGCTTTCTAGCAGGTGGCTCTCCCAGATCCTCCTTTGGCTGTCCTGTGAAAACCCTCTGCAGCTCTGTCTTCAGCATATCCTTGGCCTCCGTTGCAATGTTGGTGGTTGAAAAAAAAAACGATCTTTGTACCTAAAAAAAAAAAAAATAAAAAAAAAAAAAGACAGTAATCATTTACAGGTAAAATAGAAGGGAAAATGTTAAGGCCCTGTCACACTGTAATGTTTTTAGACAAGTCATGCCAACTTGTGAAATATTTTTGATGTGCACATTACTAATAAAAGTTAGATATTTGATCAATTTGTTAGCATTATAGTATGTATACACCTAAAAGAGACTTCCATTTTATTTATTTTTTATTCCATCTTCATCGTAGATGTTAAATTTTCAATGATTTGGCTCAAGTT
Source organism: Garcialebias charrua (assembly GCA_038048925.1). NCBI lineage: Eukaryota > Metazoa > Chordata > Actinopteri > Cyprinodontiformes > Rivulidae > Garcialebias > Garcialebias charrua. The sequence continues at coordinate 50,884 of JBBPBX010005965.1, forward strand.
GTCTAAAACGTGTTACAAGGCCCTCACTGAATATTAGAACATTGTAACATCAACTTATATAAATAAACTCATTATGTAGTATGTTAAATTGGGAGTCCAGCATCAGTCATGGCTTTTATCATGTTTTTAGCGTTATCACGAAGCACAACGTGAACAGAGCTTTTGCTCACCCCCCACTCCTGGAGCATGTCATGAAACACAGCTGCGATGGCCTGGCTCGTGTGTGAACTCCGAAATGGTTTTGCGTGCAAGACGACTTTCCGTGGTGTAAAATCCTCGTCAATCCACTATGCGGTCAAACTAATAAGAGACACCGGGCTAACGCTGCTTGTCCAAATATCAGTCGTCAAGCTAAGGCCCGAAACATCTTGCAGAAGGTTCTGAATGTGTCCTCACAAAATCGTGTAGTTTAGGTAATGTTGTTTCTGTAATGTGGCGGTGGCTAGGAATCTCATACCTCGGCTCCAACACAGCAACAAGACGTCGAAATCCCACATTATCAACAACGGATAATGGCTGGTCATCAAGAAAAATGTATTGAGCAAGAGCCTCTGTGATTTTCATAGCGCAAGTGTTGTCTCTGGACATTTTCTCCCGCTTCATCAAGGTTTGCTGCAAAGTTGTTTTTTGTTGTTTCCCGCTCCCTTGGGAAAACTGCTTGAACTCGCTGTCGAGTTGACTGTGATCCAAGATGGCGGTGCGTGCAAAGGCTGCGGCTTCTCTCTCTCCCGACAACACGGTGTTTTCGTCTTCTTTGTCCTGCATGCCGCAATATGCTGGCACGTCTTCGTCATGTTTACGTGTTCAAGAACGCAAGTATAGCCGTGAGATCCTACTTGATGTCGGAAAAACCGCTCATTTGGGAATAAACAGTGAACTCCAGGAGAAGCTACATGAGCTCGAACAGAAGCTACATGAGCTTCGTGACTGCGGCCTGCTTTGGAAGCCAGCCCCGAGCCTCCTTTCATCGCGCCCGCCGTGGAAGCGCCACAAGCGGCTGGACAGAAAGCGGAAGCCAGCCCTGAGCCTCCCTTCTTCGCGCCCGCCGTGGAAGCGCCACAAGCGGCTGGACAGAAAGCGGAAGCCAGCCCTGAGCCTCCCTTCATCGCGCCCGCCGTGGAAACGCCACAAGCGGCGTGACAGAAAACAGAAGCGGGGTAAACGCGGAGGTGTCAGAGCTAGGCTAGCAGCTAGCCCACACAAACCGGCGATCCCATCCATGGTTTTGGCTAACGTGCGCTCCTTGGACAATAAACTGGATTATATACGCCTGCTACGAACGACACAAAAGACTGTGAGAGACTGCTGTGTGTTTGTATTCACGGAAACGTGGCTCAACAACAACGTTCCGGACCATGCTGTTCAGCTAGGGGAGCTAACATGCTACAGAGCGGACCGAACCCTCGAGGGAGGTAAGAGATGGGGAGGGGGGCTCTGTGTTTACATCAACAAAGCATGGTGCCTGGATGCTGCTGTGGTCTACAAACATTGCTCACCTTTAGTGGAGTTCATGACTATTAAATGCAGACCGTTCTATTTACCGAGGGAGTTTACAGCTGTTTTGATTGTTGCTGTATATATTCCTCCAAGCTCCAACAGCAAAGTTAGAAGTGAGGCTTTGAATGAACTATATCTGCACATCAGTGAGCAACAAACAGCCCATCCTGATGCTTTTCTCATCACGGCTGGTGATTTCAACCATGCAGATTTAAAGAGTGTATTTCCAAAAACATACAGAAACATAAACTTTGCAACAAGAGGAAACAACACACTGGACCAAGTTTACACCACCATGAAAAATGCCTACAGAGCCCTCCCCCTCCCCCACATTGGTGCTTCTGACCATATCTGTGTTATGCTAAAGCCAGCATACAGGCCGCTGGTGAAAGTCACAAAACCAGTCCGCAAGCAGATACGAGTGTGGCCAGAGGGGTCTTCAGAGGCACTCCAGGACTGTTTTGACACCACAGATTGGGGTATGTTCAAAGAAGCTGCTACCACAAACAACAACACATGTCTCCAGGAGTACTCAGACACTGTATGTTCATACATCACCAAGTGCATTGATGATGTTACCAACCTCAAAACCATCACTGTTCGGGCTAATCAGAAGCCATGGCTGACAGCTGAGGTTCACAGACTCCTGAAAGCCAGGAATGCTGCCTTCACAGTGGGAGATCAGGTGGGCCTGAGGACAGCCAGAAACAACCTGGCATCAGAGAGGCCAAGGAGCAGTATTCCAGGAAAATAGCTCACCGTTTCAAGGACAGCAAGGATACACGCAGTCTGTGGCAGGGAATACAGACCATCACAAACTACAACCCCCCCCCAGACCTGTGACAGCTCAACCTCTACGCTGAATGAACTGAATGAGTTCTTTGCTCGGTTTGAGGCAAGTAACAGCACACCTGCACATAAACTCCCCCCCTCTCCTGATGGCCAGGTGCTGGCGCTGTCCTCAGACAGCGTAAGGCGATCATTTATCAAGATTAATGCCCGGAAGGCCTCTGGTCCTGACAACATACCTGGTCGTGTGCTGAAGGACTGTGCAGGGGAACTCGCAGCGGTCTTCACGGACATCTTTAACATCTCACTGAGCCAGGCCATCGTCCCCACCTGTTTCAAAGCCACCACCATCATCCCTGTCCCAAAGAAGGCAACGCCCGCATGCCTCAATGACTATCGCCCAGTAGCACTCACCCCCATCCTGATGAAGTGCTTTGAACGGCTAGTCATGAAAAGCATCACATCTGTCCTCCCTGCCTCCCTGGATCCCTTCCAATTTGCATACCGACCTAATCGCTCAACCGACGATGCCATCTCCTCTGCCCTCCACACAGCTCTCACACATCTGGACACGAAGGACTCTTATGTTAGAATGCTGTTCATCGACTTCAGCTCGGCATTCAACACCATCATCCCCCAACAGCTCATCCATAAACTGGACAGTCTGGGGCTGAACACCTCAATGTGTAACTGGCTGCTAGACTTCCTGACCGGGAGACCACAGACAGTACGGATCGGGAGTAACACATCTAGCACCATCACATTGAACACAGGGGCCCCACAAGGATGTGTGCTGAACCCCCTTCTATTCACCCTGCTAACACACAACTACACACCATCGTACAGCTCCAACCACTTCATCAAGTTTGCAGACGACACAACAGTGGTAGGTCTCATCAGCAACAACGATGAGACGGACTACAGGAACAAGGTGAGCCGCTTGGCCTTGTGGTGCAGACACAACAATCTCACTCTCAACGTGGAGAAGACAAAGGAGATTGTCGTGGACTTCAGGAAGAGGGATGCACAACATGCCCCTCTGACCATCAACAGCACCGCAGTGGAGAGAGTGGACAGCACCAAGTTCCTGGGAGTGCACGTCTCAAAGGACCTGTCCTGGAGCAGGAACACTGCAGCACTGGCCAAGAAGGCTCACCAGCGCCTCTACTTTCTCCGCAAGCTGAAAAGGGCTGGAGCTTCAACCCCCATCATGTGCACCTTCTACAGGGGTGCCATAGAAAGTGTCCTGACCAGCTGCATCACGGTGTGGTTTGGTGCATGCACTGCATCATGCCGCAAGAGCCTCCAGCGCATCGTGAAAGCAGCTGAGAAGATCGTCGGCACCTCCTTGCCCTCACTGCAGGACTTACACAGCAAACGCCTCACTCGGAAAGCCCACTGCATGGCAGGTGATCCCACACACCCACTACACAGCCGCTTTAGACTGCTGCCATCAGGGAGGAGACTGAGGAGTCTCCAGGCTCGAACCAGCAGACTGAGAGACAGCTCTGTTCATCAGGCAGTCAGAATGCTAAACACTCTGCCTGCTCTGCCTCCCCTCCCATTTGAACTGCCTTAACACAAAAAACTTTCTCACACATTACCACTCAACACAAAGTTTTTAACACTGGACCCTGTGTCATCAAACGGGTTATTCACTAAACTCTCGGTCATGTACTCATTCAGTTTGCACTACTTCTCATATTTGCACTAATGTTTGTATTACATTACTGCCTATAGTCATACTACTGTTTACATTCACTGTTTACATTTATTAATACGGTTTACATTTATTACTACTGCTTTACATTTATTACTACTGTTTACATTTACACTACTTTTATCTACACTACTGCAGATACATATACAGCATTCTCTGACTAGCCTTATCTAAGGATGCCAAATGTGCCTTATGTGCCTCACTGCATATGCCACTTTGCCTCTATACCAACATCAACTACCTCATACATATACTGTGTACATTAACTTATATGCTGCTGTGCCACTCTTTGCAAATGTCAATGCTAGAACCTTCAGTTTATTTTATAGATATACTTTTTATACTTTTTATACTACTATGCAAAAACTCAGGACAGTATTACACTTTTATTATTTCATTTTATGCTTATGTTCATTGGGTGTTTGGTGTTTCAGGGGTGTTTGGTGTTTCAGTGTTGGTGTAAATTTTCATACTTTTATACTATTATGAAAAAACTCAGGACAGTGTTACACTTTTACTATTTTATGCTTATGTTTATTAAATGTTTTAGTGTTTAGTGTTTAGATGGTTACTGTTGCACCGAGGGACTGAGAGAAACGCAATTTCGGTCCTGTGTATGTCCTGTACATATTGCAGTTCTGACAATAAAGTTGACTTTGACTTTGACTTTGATATGCTGCTTTGTCACTCTATTACAAATGTCAATGCCAGAACTTTCATTTTATCTTATAGATATACTTTTTACACTTTTATACTACTATGAAAAAAACTCAGGACAGTATTACACTTTTGTTATTTCATTTTATGCTTATGTTTATTAAATGTTTAGTGTTTTAGTGTTGGTGTAACTTTTCATACTTTCATACTACTACTATGCAAAAACTACTATGCAAAAACTCAGGACAGTATTACACTTCGCTTCACTACACAACGCCTCCTCTACAACCCGCCTGCTTGTTTGTGTTGTTCAGCTCGACTTAAGCCTCCAATAGACCTCAGCGTCTTCCCTATACGCCTCTGTACGACGTACGTACGCTGTGGCAAAAGCGTAGCCCCTCGGGCACAAACGCGCAAAGCTCTTTTTTTACGACCGCGTACGCTTGAGCGGTGTCTGACCATAAACTTCTCCGGCGCCGGACTGTTTTGTATGTTACACAAATGAATTAAATTCCTCTTCTTTATCGCTGATCGGGCCTTTTCTTTTGTTTTTTTGCCAAAAGTCAAGTAATCGCTTCTTCCTCCGTTCACTCGATGACTGAAATGAATGAATTCAGGTCCTACCTGGCTGCGGGAGGTTTTATATATTTCCTGGTGGGCGGTGAGCTGCAGGAAAAGTGCTCCCTGTTATTATTTTTATTTCTTAGAACTTTTTATAACATATAAAGTAGAAACTTTTTATAACATATAAAGTAGAAACACTGCAGCAGAACGGGCAGCGGGCTTCTTTCATGATGAGTTCTCAAGTGTTCTGACGAGCTGTCAATCATTTCAGTAGGCGTGTCAGCAAGTGACCAATCAGCGACCTCAGTTTGTCCCCTCTGCGCGCAGCTGCAGAGGGGACAGCTGGAGCTGCTCACAGTACAACAAGGATTTGGAGCGAAAACGCGAGCATTTAAAAAAAAAAAGAGCATTAACAGCGAACGCATGCGCACAGAATGCGCGCGTAGAGTGGCGTCCAGGTAGGATGCTCAGGTCTATTGGACCCTTAACGTGGTTGTCGTCTTCTTCTTCTTTTTTTTTATGTTGCTGGCATTTAGTCTGTTGCGAGATTCCGTCGCCTACTGGTTTAGAGCGTTTATGCACAAACTGAGCGAAATGAAACTGGTATTGTGTCCTGTAGTATCGAAGCCCTTTTATAAGTACGAGTACGAGTAAACGCACATGGTATAGGACCGATACCCGATACTGGTATCGGTATCGGTGCATCCCTACTTTTTATATCTACACTATTGCTGATATATATATTATTTTTACTAGCCTTATTGCATATGCCACTTTACCTCTATACCAATATCAACTACTTCTTACATATACTGTGTACATAAACTTCATATGTTGCTTTGTCACTATTACAAATGTCAATGTCAGAACCTTCATTTTATTTTATAGATGTACTTTTTATACTTTTACACTACTATGCAAAAACTCAGGACAGTATTACACTTTTATTATTTCATTTTATACCATACCATACCACTTTATTTATAGAGCACTTAAACAGACACAAGGCCAACCAAAGTGCTGTACAATAGAAACAAACAAAATTTTATGCTTATGTTTATTAAATGTTTTAGTGTTTTAGTGTTTAAATGGTTACTGTTACACCGAGGGACTGAGAGAAATGCAATTTCAATCATGTATATGTCCTGTACATATTGCAGTTTTGACAATAAAGTTGACTTTGACTTTTTTTACTTTGATTAATCAGCAAACAAACAAGCAGCAGCTTCAACTAACAGTGAGACAGACGTTATGTTTTCTCACTTGTAAAGAGAACAAATGTAGAATATTGTAGAGACTCACCTGCCAACACGACGAGTTGGAAGTGAGACGTGTTGTATCTGCTGAGCTCCTTCATCCTGGTTGTGACTCCAACATTTTTACGTTTCATCAGCGTGGTTCTCCTGTGTCATGTCATCACTTTTGCAAAGCTGCTTGTTTCACAGGTTTTATCTTTGTGAAGCGTCAAGTGCTCCCACACTTTGGAGGACTTGGGTCGAACAGTTTTCTCAGTGTCGGTCATTTGTAAAATTTACTTAATTTCCTTTAAAAATACCGCCTCTGCTCTGCTCCCCCCCCCCTCCCCGTGCTCTGTTCAACTCTTGCTGCAGAGTTTTTTTAAAACTTTATTCAGTCAGCCAACATTGACAAAGCTCTGCAGGTGAACAAAATGGCTCTGCAACGCTGTGAGAGATGCTTAATCGTGCGACACAATGAATCGATAATGAAATTTGTTGTCTACACTTTTAATAATTTACCGGTATTTGTATCTATTTTCTCGGTTCATTGTTACAGCCTTAGCCAGAATGTCCGACTTCAGGACCGACATGTCTGTCTCTCTGGGACTTGATGGAGGCAGAGCTGAATCCCCTGCTTTAGAAGGACTGTGGCCCAAGGTGGTGTCAGGTCCAGCAGCCACAGAACCCCGGATATTTATGCTTCTTCAATTTTGTCTTCAATTTTGTCTTCAATGTTGTCGCTATTCTTGAGCTTTGCCAAGTCTATAACACAGCAATGTTGAATATTGGAGCATCCAATGCAAACGTAGCGAGAATAACTTCACGAAAGGCAGTTTTCAGGCACTACTGGCAGGAGCCTAATGTACTGAAATACGAGCATAAATTACAGCCGCCATCTTGTCCTCCTTCAGTTTTAATCAGTTTTGAGAATAAAAATCACATCTTTAAAGCTTCCTGGTGCTTTTTTTCTACTAGACTGTTCAAATGAGGTCTCAGGCTCAACAGTGCCCACTCAGCGTCTCCACTCAGATGACCAGTGTCAACTGCTATGTCTCGCGTGTGAAGGACAGGCTGCTGACTCCTGGGAAATATGTCACTGCTGGTGAGATACATGACAGGAGGCTGAAAGCTGTGAGTTCAAACCAATCAACACTCATCAGAATGCATTCATTTCTTTTATGGGATGAATAAAATATGTTGTAGTATGTTGAAATCAATATAGAAAATGAATGCAGTGCATTACGAAAGCAATTGCATTTACTTTTCATAAAATGATAAAGCATGTAGATCTAATTACATGTCCCACAGATAATGTGCCTGCAGTCATTCACCCGACGCTGGCTGGCCCAGCAGTCTGTGCAGCGGTTAAGGATGGAGCGAAACAGACGGGTGGCCTGGCTCAAGATGCAGGACAGGAAGCAACAGGAAGAAAGGAATGAGCAGCTAAGAGACCGCCGCGAGCGCTGGATGAACCCACAGAGGACGGAAGACTTCAACTTGCTGTACCATGCACTGGAGAGTAAGACCAGAAACAGCTTCTGTTTAAAAAAAGGGGTTTGGATCAAATGAACTTATTATAGTTTACTATGCAGACAGTGAGTTTTAGAAACAACTTCGGCCGTGGCGTAGTGGTAATGGAAGTCGTCCCCCGATCGTAAGGTTGGAGGTTTGAATCCCGGTTCCCCACACCATGTGTTGTTGTGTCCCTGGGCAAGACACTTAACCCCGAGTTGTTGCAGGTAGGACTGGATGGCGCCTTGCATTGGCAGTATATATATTCATTCATTCATTCAACCTTTATTTATACAGGCAAGCCTCGTTGAGTCACGGGGACTCATTTACAAGAGGGACCTGTCTCACTCACACCAAACAACCATCCACTCTCACACTCACACCTAGGGTCAATTTAGAGTCACCAATCAGCCTAACAAGCATGTTTTTTGGTCTGTGGGAGGAAACCGGAGTACCCGGAGGAAACCCACGCATGCACGGGGAGAACATGCAAACTCCACCCAGAAAGGCCCCGGACCGGGATTTGAACCGGCAACCTTCTCGCTGAGAGGCAGCAGCTCTACCAGTTGTGCCACCGTGCTGCCCATAATAATATACATACATACATATATAATACATACATACATACATACATACATACATACATACATACATACATACATACATACATACATACATACATACATACATACATACATACATACATACATACATACATACATACATACATACATACATACATACATACATACATACATACATACATACATACATACATACATACATACATACATACATACATACATACATACATACATACATACATACATACATACATACATACATACATACATACATACATACATACATACATACATACATACATACATACATACATACATACATACATACATACATACATACATACATACATACATACATACATACATACATACACACATACATACATACATACATACACACACACTAAAATAAACTACTTACTGCTTGTACTACAATTCCTACTTTGCAGTTTTTCACTTATCGCGAGGCTCCAGGGTTCGGATCCCCCGCGTTAAACGAGGGACTACTGTCACCAAAGTCCACGCTCAATAATTCAGGTATAAAACCCAACAATGTTCAGTCAGGTCATCTGGATGGTTTCTTTTTTGTGCTGGGACTACAGTAGTGGGACTACTGTAAATACTTCTGGAGACACTACTATTCAAGATAGTCTCCGCAGCTGAACAACATTAGCAAACACAAAAATATCTATAACTCAGTCAGTTTGAGAGAAATTGAGCTAAAGTTTTGATGTAATAGTAACTCAAAGGCATTCACAACAACTGCTCAGTGTGACAAGTCTCATTATTGCCCAAATGTGCTCAAAGCTGTATTTTCAAGGTCTGACAAAGGCTGGGCTTTTAATTTGTATTCAGTGGTTACATTACCGTAAACATCGGCGTATAACCCGCTCCTGTGTATAACCCGCTTTGTCCAATTATTGTAAATAAATTGGAAAAATCCATAAATAACACGCTTCGCTCTATAAGACGCATCTATTATGCGTCACCGCTACGCGAGGCGTCAGCGCCTCATTTGCCCTGCTGAAAATGGCGGCCACAGAAGCGAGCCAGCACCGAAGGACTTCACAAGATTAACACGGTGAAAACAATTATTTCTTTGCGAGAAAAAATATATTTCTTAGCTGACATTATAGCACAAGGGTTCCTGAGCTTAACCGTTCCTTAATCAATTCACGAAATGGTCAAATCTGCTAGATTATAAATTGTTTCACTTTGACTTCTTCCAAAACAGTCTCGTGCGCTACTAAAATAAATGATAAAAAATAGAATTTTATCTCAAATGTCTTATACAGCTCAACAGTTTTTAAATGAAAACCCATATACTGTAATTACACTCTGAAAGCCTAAAAATATCTGTCGAGTGGTTTAAGAGCTGTTTATCTATACAGTAGGTATCTGTTCACGTTAGCTAAATGCTAACAACAGCTAAAAGAGCGATTTTCTTTTAGCTCATCTTCTTCAGCTAACAGTTTGTAAATGACCAGCAAATAATTACGCTCTGTAAGTTTCAAGAAAATCCGCGGTGTGGTTTATGAGTTATCTTGCTAAAAAAAACAGCTAACAACACAGCTAATAGCAGCTACATCCAGAGCAGGAGGCGGGCAGCGACAGAGTCAGTCCGACCAGAAGAGACTTTTTTTGGACACATGAGCTAGAAACGGTCTGGAAATGACCCCCTAGCGGACAAAAGTGGTACTGCACCATTTTTTGCCCAAAATGAAAAACGGCGATATCAGAGCCAAAAATGGGTCTAAAAATATGTGGGGGGAAAAATCCATAAATAACATACTTCGGCGTATAACACGCAGGACATTCAAATGAGTAAAAAAAACGGTGTGTTATACGCCGATTTTTACGGTAACTCACCAGTTTGCTAATCTCAGTGCAGGCCTTGTGCATTATTTTGTAGACATAGCTGTTATATTAGCTGTTTTCAGAAACCAAAAATGACTGTATGTACGTCACTAAAGGACTCAGATGTGAGCATGTGTGAGTATCCACGACAGCTCTTAAGTGGAGTTTCAACTACTACTGTTCAGTTTTCAGTGTTGCTGTGTAATAGCGTGCTGTACAGCCTCACACTGTTTCCTGGAAATCTCTCAACTTTTTTTTTTTTTGGCCTTTTCTCATTACTTTTCCCTGATCCATTAGCAGCCCTATAGCGTAAAGCTTCACCAGCTCAGCTCTCCAGGATTGGCTGGAAGAGATATCCATTTCTCGATGTAAATAAATCTGTTACTTGCCTGACAGCACAATTCATTAGCTCTCGCAGCAATCTGCCTGTTCACGCAGAGTGCATTGACACTGCGGTAAGTGTGTGCAGCAAAAAAACGAGAGAGAGAGAAGGAAGTGTTAGAAAAACATGTCAGCTTGCTCTTTGAGACGTTTGAGTGTGATTACAGAAAGAAAATGCTTTCAGAGGACAGATCTGTCATGGTTTAAAGGAGAGATGGACCCAAGTATGCAGAACAACACGAGGAGCTCCAAATGAATTCAGACAGACTGCAGGTGAGGTGAAAACTGGGAGTCTAAAATGGACCAGGGCTGATGAGGAGATTGGAGACAGGTGGCTTAATGGTGATGGTGAACAGGTGAGAGTGACAGGATAGAGGAGCAGGAACTAACGGAGAATAACAAATTGAACAAAAAGAAAACAGAAAATACACTTCACAGGGAACAAACAATAAAACTACTGTACTGGTAATGAAAAGACAAAAAGACATGCATACAAAGAACAGAAACATGAATAAACTGAATCATATCCTAAAATCTCAACAACAACAAAAAAAACTCAGGATCGTCACTGGATCGGCAT
>JBBPBX010005966.1:0-14569 GCA_038048925.1 Garcialebias charrua
ATCAGGGTTTGAATCAGTGCAACGTTTCAGCTTCATTCAGCACACACTCGTGCAGCTTTCACAGACTGGCCCATTACTTCCGCCTCTCGACAGAGCAAGTCGCATATCTTTTTGCTCCTACCCTCCCTAGGTTTTCCTCTCCCTGCTTGCTTTTTGTCTTGTCCGTGACTCCTCAGCGCTCACTCGAACCAATTTGCGATGGATTTAATAAATTGGGCTGTTTCATCTATAGATAAGATTTTTTCCACGAGGCGAACCGGGCCAGGAGAAGCGGTTTGCCCCTCTGACACACACGCGGTTGGATACATGATGGACTCCTGGGGACAGTGGCAACCCATGTGTTAGACCATCCTGTCTGTCGAAGACGTGGAAGATTTGTGGATTATTGGAATATTGGTGGCAACTGCTCTGTTTTTTGGCGTGAGCGGAGCTGTCCTGTTACTGGAAGATCAGGAAGACTGCGGCAGCTATCGGCGCACTGGCCAAACTTCCTGATCAGCAAGAGACTCTGATCCGGGCTGTGAGCTCCTCAACCCAGCTGTTGTACGAACTGAATCACACGATGGGAGCAGCGGTAGACCACCGTGGACCTGCGGTGCGCTTAGGAACTCGTTTACAGCCGCCCGGCATTAATCAGGGCACGGATGGGGGTTCGTAGCTTCGGAAACTCATTTGATTTGGCGATTTTGGATCTGAACAGCACCTAGACTCGGAAGGCTGCAGAAAACTGTGGTCTGGGTTGAAGATAAACAAAAGACTATCTAATCTAGTTTCTGCACGACCTTGGAAAAGAAGAAGGCTGTCTGCTGGGAACTACTCTCCTGGAGTGAAGCTGAGAGACACTACTGACCCCCCCTCCCCCCCAGAGGTCTCTGGGAGTGCGCTCGGAGGCGCCAAGCATAACAACTGCTGAACTGTGTTATCTGAGTGCTGCTCACAGACTCTTGATCTCCTTGCATGTCGTCAAATCTGCAACAATGTCTTGTCTGGTTGTGCTTATCGCTGATAGAGTTTTTGGGACTTTATCATAGAGTGTCTTAGGCAATCTTTGATAGACTCTTTTTTTGAATATCACAAATGATACCTATTGTGTTTTTCCTTTTTCCATATCTGTTTGACCTTCATCTGGAGACGGATGAGCGCGGCCGCGCAGAAGAACATGTCATGTGTTTGGAAATGCTGCAGCTTAGCATACTCTCCCTCTTCTGGATGACTGTGCTTACATAATCACGTTGTATTAATCAACTGGTGCAATGTTAATCAATAAATCTCTTATCTCTCTTATCTCTTACAGTAAACAAATCATATTTTAGAGATCATACAATGAAAATACAATAATAAATGAGGTACCTGAATGAGAACACATCAGGGTTTGAATCAGTGCAACGGTTCAGCTTCATTCAGCACACTACAACAGCGCATTATGTTAGCTTATTCTTTTACTCAGCACATGAAGTATTGTCTAATAGTAACAAACTTAAAAGTACAAGAATTGGTGCCAGGCACATATCTAATAAGTATTCATTGCACACAATTTATCTGAGTTAATAAGAATTATGTTTTAACTGTTGCTAACACGTTTCTATGCTGTGTGCTGAAGAGTGCAACTCACCTCTTGTGCAGCTTTCACAGACTGGCACTGAGTACCGGAGCCAGCATATAACCAGCCACACAGAGAGGAGGGGCGCTATTTCCCATTGCACTGGTACATATGAAACAAGTGGAATTCTACAACCTAAACACTGTTACAACAGCATTAAAATGAAAACACAGGATAAAATATATACATGTACAAAGTCAGCTCACACAGTATGAAACACCAGAGAGAACAGATGGGTTTTTAGCAGATTTATATGAAACTTTCTGAAACTAATCCCTGTACGGACATTTACAACTGATCAGCTTTAGGATAACTCAATTTAAGATGGCCCCCATCGCTACCTGAATATATTGGAACAAAAAATGTTTTTTTATCACTGACAGTTTTACAGTTTTTGAGCTAAAATTTGATGTGGCAGTAACTGAGAGTTCACAGTATGTACATGCAGAGCTGCGAGTATGCAGTATATAATGCTGTATGTACTCTATATACGCACACTGTATGTACGTATACATACACATTATATTTCAAAGTTGTAAACACTCAAAAATATTGTTGGCTTAGTGTTTAACTATAACCTAAACATTTAAGGAGTAACCATTTTTAATAATCATTTTAAAAGTTGTAAATGTTGTCTTTGGTTTGTTTTCCAAATATATTGGTGTGTGTGAATGACAGGCATTAACATAAAACACTTTGTAGAACGGTGCTTTATGAAGTTCAGTCCGTTTCCTTCTATCAGTTGACCGGCAGTTCTGCCACATCCAATATGGCGGCCGCTCTGACGTACCGCCGCTACGGAGCAGCCCACTCAACGAGGTGTCCACTAAAACTACCTCACCAGTTCTCTGTTGCGATCGCCCTGGCAGATGACAATATCCAGTCAGTGATGGAGAAAGGTCAGAGGAGTTTTGCTATGAAATAACGATGAATGATGTTAATAGTTAAAGACCGTGTAAAGTAAAATTAAATTTGTGTTTTGAGTTTGTCACACGGCATAAATATGTGTTATTATCACCCATATAAATCTGACTGATTAAAAACATTGTTTACCTTATAAAATTAAGTCTCAAAAATAAGGAAAAAACATAATTGTGCCCTGGTCTGAAACGCTGGGGGCATGTCAGCGCGTGGGCGAGGTTTCAGCGCAGGTGCAGCAGAGATCCAGCCTGCTCTCCCTTACCAAAAAGAAGTATACTTTAAGTATATGTTGTTAAGTATACTTAAGTATATAAAGTATATGTCTCTAAGTGTACTTTTAAGTATACTCGCAGTTTACTTACAATAAACTTTTTTTGTACTAAATTGGCCCATTTTAGTATACTTAAAGTATACTAGGAGTACACTTTTTATTAGACTTCCAATGTACTTATAGTGTACTTCAAGTTCATATTTTAGTTTATTGAAGTATACTTAAAGTATACTAGTAGTACACTTTTTATTAGACTTCCAATGTACTTATAGTGTACTTCAAGTTCATATTTTAGTTTATTGAAGTATACTTAAAGTATACTAGTAGTACACTTTTTATTAGACTTCCAATGTACTTATAGTGTACTTCAAGTTCATATTTTAGTTTATTGAAGTATACTTAAAGTATACTAGTAGTACACTTTTAATTAGACTTCCAGTGTACTTCAAGTTCATATTTTAGTTTATTGAAGTATACTTAAAGTATAACACTAGTATACTTTTCTTTATACTCCAAATGCACTTGTTATATACTTCTAGTTCATACTTTAGTTTATTACAGTATACTTAAAGTATACCACTAGTACACTTTTTCATATACTTCCAATGCACTTGTTATTTACTTCTAGTTTACAGTTTATTTTATCATTTAAGTTAAATTTTTGAATTTCTAAAACTAATACCATGTTGTCATTGTAATTGTTATGTTACACTTGTAAGTTTGCTTAACAATACTTGCACAATACTATTTACAGTATATGCTAAAAATTATTTTTTAAAGTATTCTGAAAGATGTGTTTACAAAGTCATAAAACAAGGTCTTGAGAACTTCAATATTTTTATATAAAATTAAGGTGCAGCTCAAAAACAGTTTACAAAACAGCAGCAATTAAAATGAATCCCTTCCCAGTTTTAAAAATTGAAAAGGAAAAGGTGCACATTTGCATTTCAAGGTGTAAACATAAAGTCCAGAACACAATGTAAAAATGTGTGCATTTGCTTAAACAAAGCAAAAATAGTGTCTCCAACTGGAAACTGAAGTCTTTCCTTTTCAGAAGGCATCTTCACATCTTTGGGGGGGATAAGAAAAAAAAAAAAAAACTTCACCGGTAGTTGTTTATGTTGCTTTTTTTCTTCTTCTTATGACTCTTCGCACATCTTGCATGGTGGTGTCAGGGAACTTTGGCTTGGTGTAGACTGAAAAAAAAAAAAAACACACCAAAAAAACAGAAATTACTCCAATGTTATCCGCTCATTCTCAATCAGTTCATCTGGACAGTTTCTTTTTAGTAGAAACGTTTCACCCTCACTCCAGAGGGCTTCGTCAGTCAGAGTAGTCCAAAGCAAACTGAAGCTACCCCACCAAGTAAACAACTTAAGTGGACCAACCAGTTTGCTGTAGCCAAGATGGTTTCTGGGGGCTTGTCCCTCGTCGACTCCTCCCAGGCAGGCAGACATGTCCAAAGTGGTTCAAGACAAGAAAGTTCATTCTCAATAGTCCAGGTATCAAATCCGCTCATTCTCAATCAGTTCATCTGGACAGTTTCTTTTTAGTAGAAACGTTTCACCCTCACTCCAGAGGGCTTCGTCAGTCAGAGCAGTCCAAAGCAAACTGAAGCTACCCCACCAAGTAAACAACTTAAGTGGACCAACCAGTTTGCTGTAGCCAAGATGGTTTCTGGGGGCTTGTCCCTCGTCGACTCCTCCCAGGCAGGCAGACATGTCCAAAGTGGTTCAAGACCAGAAAGTTCATTCTCAATAGTCCAGGTATCAAATCCGCTCATTCTCAATCAGTTCATCTGGACAATTTCTTTTTAGTAGAAACGTTTCACCCTCACTCCAGAGGGCTTCGTCTAACTTTTTTTTTTTTAAGGGAACCACAATTACTTTTAAACATTTGACTTTATTTGATAAACTTTTATTTTAACTGTAAAAATACTGTAGGGTGGTTTAGTTTTGTACATTTTTAAAATATATTTTCATGTGTTAAAATATACACATGTTAAAATATACTTTAAAAATTTACAAAACTAAACACCCTACAGTATTTTTACAGTCATTGTTTTACAGTTAAAATAAAAGTTTATTAATTAAAGTCTAATGTTAAAAGTAATTGTGTCTAAAAAAGCTAAGTCTGGTCCTCTGGACATTCAAAAAAACAAAAAAACAAAACAAAGCAAAAAAAAAAGCAAAAAGGTGCAGCTTGTTTTTTGAATGTCCAGAGGACCAGACTTAGCTTTTTTAGATTTTTCTACCTGGATTATTGAGCATGCATCAGGGTAAAAGTAATTGTGGTTCCCTTTAATAAAAAAAAGTTATGCTCTCAGATATTTTTGATTTAACAACTACGAATAATACCCATAACCTGCATTTAACTTTGATTGTAAACTTTTCCGAGGCCATGGTCTTGAGCCGGAAAAGGGTAGCATGCCCTCTCCGGGTCGGAGGTCCTGCCCCAAGTGGAGGAGTTTAAGTATCTCGGGGTCTTGTTCACGAATGAGGGAAAACTGGAGCGTGAGATCGATAGGCGGATAGGTGCAGCGTCCGCAGTGAAGCGGGCGCTGTACCGGTCTGTCGTGGTGAAGAGAGAGCTGAGTCAAAAGGCAAAGCTCTCAATTTACCGATCGATCTACGTTCCCACCCTCATCTATGGTCATGAGCTTTGGGTTATGACCGAAAGAACAAGATCTCGGATACAAGCGGCTGAAATGAGTTTTCTCCGCAGGGTGTCTGGACTCTCCCTTAGAGATAGGGTGAGAAGCTCAGTCATCCGGGAGGGACTCGGAGTAGAGCCGCTGCTTCTCCACATCGAGAGGAGCCAGTTGAGGTGGCTCGGGCATCTGGTTAGGATGCCTCCTGGACGCCTCCCTGGTGAGGTGTTCCGGGCATGTCCCACCGGGAGGAGACCCAGAGGAAGACCCAGGACACGCTGGAGGGACTATGTTTCTCGGCTGGCCTGGGAACGCCTTGGGATTCCCCCAGAGGAGCTGCTCCAAGTGGCTGGGGAGAGGGAAGTCTGGGCCTCCCTACTTAGGCTGCTACCCCCGCGACCCGACCCCGGATAAGCGGACGAAAATGGATGGATGGATGGATGTAAACTTTTTTTTATTATTATAGAGCACATAACCAAATCCAATCTAATCCATATGGTATCAGTGAATGGCATTTTTAGGTGATTGTATCAGAATCTGCATCATAAACCGTGAGGAGCATGGAACATTACAGTAATTTGTTCATAAAACGAGAAAAAACATTAGGAATGTATTTTAGAATGAGTTTTGTCCTACATTATACACTCACCAAGTATCAAGCTTTGTGTTGTCCAAAGGTGGCTTTGACTCCACATCTTTATGAGCCCCCGATTGCCTCCCAGTCAAACTTCAATTGGCCAATAACTCTCTCCCGTAGATGAGCACCAGCAAGGCTGAGCTGGTAGTCCGTAGAGACTTCACCTTTCGCCTTGGGACTTCTACATCTGGCACAACAGGCACGTGCAAAACACATGGATCTTGTTAACCAAATAATGATTAAACATTTATTTACAGTACAGTATTTGGAAATCTATAGTATATATTCATCTTTGCAATGAATATGCCTAAGCATATTTTCTATAGCTTTATTGCATACCATCAAGGGGTATCATATCACTTCTCATCTATCATTTATGTGCAATCAAAAGATGTAGAAAGAAGTTGTATTGTAATGATTCCCAAATGGATCAATAACATATAGTATCCATGCATTCAGTTAATTACCATGTCATCAGGGTCAGACAACACTTGAACAGAGATGGGTGGAGCAACAAGTGTACAGCTGGTGTTGAGTGGATGGAAGCAACGCTGAGATCCGATCGCCACATCTTTAGACTTTTTTCACAACTGCTGGAAGCTCTGTAAAAGAAAAAACAAGGGGCAAATGAACAAAAATTGTGTATCACTATACAGTACAGTAGTGTTTTGAGACCATTCAAAATTTACATTAGTCATTTGTGCAATGAAGAGCTGAAATATAAAGGAGGAACAGGAAGAAGGAGACTGATCTATAGAATCAATACAACATTCAAACAAGGCATTCTCCATTTCCACATCTGGTTTTAAAAATGTTGACATTATGAATGTTTTTGTATTGCTCTCATTTTGTTTGAATTTGTTTTTCTTTATAGGCTTGTTTTGTATTGGATGCTCAGATGCATCATGTGACTTTTAATTTACTGCACCTGTGCAGCTTTAATTAATAAAAGGTGTGTGCTCCTTCAAACATCTCTCTGGGTGAATGAAGTGGAGCAACATGAAACCAAACCATGTTCAAGTGTCACGTTTAATGCTGAGAGCAAAGTGAACTCTGTCAACAGGTTATGGGCCCAGAGTGTTTGAACAGTTTGGAAAAATGAACAGAAGAGAAAAGGAAATGGCAGCCAGCCGATGGTCAAGACTTCTTTTTGATGGAGATGAGAAAAACTACAAATTATGGGAAACTAAGTTTCTAGGACATCTCCGATTACAAGGGCTTAAAGATACAATCTTGACAGGACCTACTGATGGAGAAGAAGAAGATGACGCAAAGAAAAATGCTGAAGCGTATGCAGAACTCATTCAGTTTTTGGATGACAAGAGTTTGTCACTTATCATGCATGACGCAGCAGATGATGGGCGTGCGGCGCTTGGAATCCTGCGTGAACATTACGCCGGAAAAGGGAAACCCAGAGTGATCAACCTGTATACTGAGCTGACTTCACTGCAGAAATCACCCAGTGAGTCGGTAACGGAGTACATCATCAGAGCTGAGACTGCAATCACCGCTTTAAGAAGTGCAGGTGAGGATTTGAGTGACGGACTTCTGATAGCCATGGCCCTGAAGGGTCTTCCAGAGACATTTAAACCATTTGCTATTTATATCACTCAAAGTGAAGATGGTGATAAAATGACCTTCGCAGAGTTTAAGACAAAACTGAGAAGTTTTGAAGACATTGAAAATATGCGTGCGAGTGTATCTGAGGACAATGTGATGAAAGCTAAAGTGCATTCTGGCAGAAAATTCTCACCTAGAAGCACAAATGATCCTGAGGCTGGAAGTTCTGAGATCGTGTGTTTTAAATGTGGGATGAAAGGCCACATAAGCAGAACCTGCCAACGGAAGCAGTGGTGCAGTCACTTTAGGAACAACACTCACAGCAATGAAACCTGCAGGCGTAGAAAGCACCGGGACAACGCACGCAAAGTGGCCGAAGAGACAGATGGCAACAGAGAGTATGCTTTCCAGGTGAGCGACGCAGACACGCGAATGGATGACATCAAGAGGAGAGGTCTGATGGTGGACGCAGGTGCAACGTCACACATCATCACCGACATTAGGAAGTTCAGAAGGTTTGATGAAAGTTTCCAGGCCGAGACGCACTGCGTGGACGAAGTACTACATTAGTCTCATGGAAAACCAAAAGACAGTCCACTGTAGCACTATCTACATGTGAGGCAGAGTACATGACACTAGCTGCTACTGTACAAGAATGCTTATACTTAAGACATGGATGGACTGGATTATTTAGCTAAGATCTATGAGGACAATCAGGGTACTATAGCCTTAGCCAAAAATCCTGTACACAGGCAAAGGTGTAAGCATGTTGATATTAAATATAATTTTATCAGATCAGCTGTAAATGAAGGAAAAGTTTTTCTGGAGTACTGTCCAACTAATGATATGGTTGCAGACGTACTAACCAAACCAGCAACCAAGATGAAGTTGAAAAAGTATGAAATGTTTGTTTGGTGTATGAAGAATTTATTTAGGTTTGAAACATTAAGAGCCTGAGGGAGTTACCCAAAATGTGAGCAAGTGGGGGTGTTGACATTATGAATGTTTTTGTATTGCTCTCATTTTGTTTGAATTTGTTTTTCTTTATAGGCTTGTTTTGTATTGGATGCTCAGATGCATCATGTGACTTTTAATTTACTGCACCTGTGCAGCTTTAATTAATAAAAGGTGTGTGCTCCTTCAAACATCTCTCTGGGTGAATGAAGTGGAGCAACATGAAACCAAACCATGTTCAAGCGTCACGTTTAATGCTGAGAGCAAAGTGAACTCTGTTAACAAAAAATCAGTGTCTTAATTGCTTTACTCAAACTACTTAGAAATTACCTCTCAAGGACGAGTGGAGGCTCACTTTACCGCAGTTCTCAAGGCTAGGTTCTGAGTCTGATCCAGTTGTGTCAGATGGGGTTGGATTGAAGAGCTGAGAGCAGAGAGGCACAGCTGATCTCTGACAACCTGCAGAATCAAAGAGAACATGTGAGAAATCTTTAGTTTCTGTTCTACATGCATCACTTTGATGCTTCCATCAACTTAGAGACAAATAAAGAGCATTCAAACCTAAAGATTCAATCAACAAGGGACAAACACCTCTGCTGTGTTACTGTGAACTGTTTAGCACCACCACCACCAAAGTCTGGCACTCATATTAGCCTGCCTGTGTGTCTGTTAGCAAAATATCTCATGTTCCAGTAAATCTTTAATGAAACTCTCAGAAAGTAATTGACTCTCAAGACCTCGTGAATGAGATATATCTTCCTTCAGCCTCTTGTTTAAGCAGCTACAAAAACAGTATGTTGCTGAAATACGTATTTAAAGTAAATTAGTATTTCAGCCTGGCTGCGGTTATTGTTCTGCTGGCTAGTGAGCGCATGTGTGTTAACAGACGCGACGCAAACATCGTGAGGATGCGGGGCCTGTCTCTTTGAAAAACCATCCAGGAACTAAGCCAAAAAAAAAAAAAAAAACGTAGCATATATGGCTTATTTAAACGCTAGAATAACCTAACCTGCAGTGTTTTACTTGCCTCAAATTATCTGCCTCAGCAGCATACACGACACACCCGTTTTAGCTCGTTGTTAGCTTAGCTTTTAGCAACAGCAGGTTTTGTTCATTCAACTGAACAGAGCTAAAAAAGCTAGCAAATAAACAAAACCGAACCGACCTTCAACTTCCAACTGAATGTCCAGTCGTCGTCCAGAGTCTGACCAGTCGACGTCTAATAAAAAGCAAGTTTTACGAGCGCTGAGTCCAACACAACAACAGCTTCTTGTCCAACAGTTGAAAGGAAATGGCTACATTTGAAAGAAGCGCGCGAAGCAAGAGGCGTTGATTGGTTGGATATGATCACATGCTACTTCACCCGATAAACAAGAGTGGCGTTGATTGGTTAGGACAAAGTTCACATGCAACCTGACAAGCAAGAGTGGCGTTGATTGGTTGGGACGTACATGATCACGTTCTACCCCCAATAACGCATGAGACCACAAACAGAAAAATGGTAGAAAGCAAACACGCCTGGAGTAACGCAGAATAAAATTGAATAATGATAATAATAATAATGATGATAATAATAATACCCTGATGCATGCTCAATAATAATAATAATATATATATATATATATATATATATATATATATATATATATATATATATATATATATATATATATATATATACAACAATATAAAAAAACAGCTCGAGCTGTTTCAAAAAACTGACAAAACGTTTAAAACAGAAGTACTAAAAATAAACCAGTGTGAAAATACTTTGTGTAAAATATCTTGGCCAAAAGTTTAAACATAAGTATAGATTAAGTATACTTAGACTTTTAGTTTATTTTTAGTATAAGTCAAGTATTGTGTAAAATAAACTTGGCCAAGTATACTTTTGATAAGTACCTAAAAAGTATACTGAAAGTATACTCTTATTTTTTTAGTTTAAAATTAGTGTACTTTAAGTATACTTGCATATACTACTTTTTGGTAAGGGTACACTTACCACAAGCATGCGATCACTTCGCTGCGTCTGTTGCTTTAAAAAAATTAAGCCAAGGAAGGCGCAGTTGGCTTGCAGTCTGGGACCAGATCAGAGCCAGATGTCAGTCTGTGTAAACCTCTGAGGCTGGCGCATTCGGTCTGCAGGCAAAAACCGGATCAGAACCACACCCAGCGCAGGTGTCAGTGCAGCTCATGATCTCAGAATCGGGGTGGAACTGGCACACAACACCACGCCGTCTCTGACTGTTATGCGGATCTGGCGACTTGTAAACGAGCCCGGTAAGGAGTTGGCTCAGAGTTGTAAACCGCATCTGACTGTTATGCGGATCTGGCGACTTGTAAACGGATCCGGCCCAAATGTAAATGCTGTCTGGGTTGTTAATGTACATTTAACATTAAAATAATTATAGTTACGATGAAAACAATCATTAAAAACGCAATACAAAAACCGGTCGATTTCTGTATCCCCCTACTAAAAATGGACTATTCCATCTTGACATCTTCCGGGTCAGAGGTGAACTCGGGTGCTAACGTTTATGGCTAGCTGGTTGCGCTCGGTGTGTTCATAAATCCGCAGAGAACCCCGCTGTTTCAAGCCAAATTAACGCGGCCGGAGGATTGTATTGTGTGTTTTGTGTCCACCACTCGACGGTGAGTCGTTTGTTTTATTTATTTGGGTTCCTTTTATGTAGAAATGCGGTGGCGAGACGCCCGTGTATTTGAGATTTAAAAGTGGTCTTAGGGATTAAAAGATCATTCTCATTTTGTTAATTTCGTGGCCGAATAGAATATATGTACGTAAAGTATTAAATAAATCCTTTGATTTTTGTAATTTCATCCTTTTAGGATCATTTTAGTTACTTTTCATTAAATCTGTTGACTGCCTATAGAATTTTGGAATTGGTTTAATTTATTTTTCGGTTGCGCAACAAAAAACTAAATCAATCAATCAAAACTTTATTTCAGACGCATATGGTCCATAGTAACAAAAACAACCACCACCACCAAAAATAATAATAATAATAATAATAATAATAATAATAAAAAGATAACATCAACAAGACACAGTAAAAATAGAATGTTCATCCATTGCCAAATAATTTAAGGCGCCAGTGATTCCACAGACTTGAATAGAACCTAACCGAGCTTTGTGCAGGGTTGGTCAGAGTATAGATGATGCTATTTGCAGAGTTTGTTAGCCTACACATACATCTGTACATAAGGTTACGAAGCACAGCTGCACAAGTTGGTACATTGGCATTCGCAAACATCTGGCTGGCACTACTCCATCGCGGCACCTTAAGCAGCATCCTCATGCCATCATTGTATGCCACCTGTAGTTTATGCATACTGCTCTTTCTGTAATGCCGCCACAGGTGTGCAGTGTACATTGGGGTACAATATGTTTTGAAGAGTGCAGTTTTTACAGACACTGAGCACATAGAGAACCTCCGAAGAAGCACATTAGCTTGTACATATTGCATACAACGCTGCCTGTAAATGTCCCTGTCATCAGACAGGTCAGCGGTTATGTAATGTCCCAAGTATTTCACCTCCTCACTGACATGGAGGATGTTGCCAGACAGAGTGAAGTCAGGGAAAGATAATTTAGTGTCCTCTTTGCTCCTGATAATCATGATGATACTTTTTATTGCATTATATTTGATGTCAAAGTCCAGTCCATACTGCGAGCAAACTCTTAACAGTTGCTGCAGACCAGCACTATATGGACAAAATATAACAAGATCATCAGCATACATCAGGTGGTTGATGGTTCTATTACCAACCCAACAGCCAGTCCTACATTGATTCAGCAGTTTAGATAAATCATCCATATACACGTTAAAAAAGCAAGGAGACAAAATGCTGCCTTGTCGCACACCATTACTCACATAAAAAGACGATGAAACAGATTTTCCCCATTTTACACACATAGACTGGTGAGCATACCAATACACTAAGATTCTTAAAAGATATTTTGGTACTCCTCTTTCATGCAATTTATGAAACAATTTCCCATGGTTTACATAATCAAACGCTTTTGAAGCATCTATAAAACACGTAAAAATTGTGGTATTATGCCTATTGTATAGATCCAAGATCTCCTTGAGAGCAAAAATGCACATATCAGTGCCAAGGTTTGGTTTGAAGCCAAACTGATTATCGGATGTCAGGAGAAACTTCTCCATTCTGTTTAACATAGCTCTCTCCAAGACCTTTGATAAAATACTGGCTAGAGCTATAGGTCGATAGTTGTCTTTGCTATTTATCTTACCAGCCTTATTCTTAACAATAGGCACTAAAATCACAGACAGTATAGAATCTGGTAAAATGCCATGAATTAAAAACCCAGTAAAACAAATGGCAAGCAAGGGAAAAAGTTTCCTGCTTGCAAATTTTAAATGCTCTGCGGATATCTTATCCGCGCCACATGCCTTATTATTTTTCAGCTTCATAACAATATCCACAACTTCTTGTGCAGAAATATAGTAACATCTTCATGTTTGTCTATGTCGTTCATCACAAAGGGATTACTTTTATTACGGTTAAACAGTTCATGATAGTGTTCCTTCCATAATTGCATGGAGATTACTACAGTATTTGTTTTTTGAAACAATATTGAAGTAAATTAAGCTTAATTGACTCTTATATGAATTAAACTTGGATACAACTTGGAAGTGCACTTAAAAACTTGATCTCTAACTTTAATTTTACCTGTACTGTTGATGTGGTCTTTGAATTGAAGTTATAATAATAATAATGTAATAAACTTTATTTGTATAGCACCTTCCTGCAATGCCTTGCATTGACCAAGGTGCTTAACAGATATAGGATAATCTAAAAAAATAAATACAAAGTATGTGCATGTGTAATGAAGAATATAATTTGTACGTGCAGCTGTTAATACATGTAAAGTTTTTTTTTAATGTTTGTTGCTCTTTTTGCCAACTGTGATGTTTCTTCTGTCCAGGACTGTAAATATCCAGGTGGGTCAGGAGGAGTTAATGGGAAGCTGCTGCTGTGACGTAAGAGGTAGGATAAAGGTGTATAACAGTTCATGCACCGCTAGTTGGCAGTCTAGTGCAAATATTGCATAACTTGTTGGCTAGCAATTGTTGAATTTAATTAGCGGTTTAGAATTTAGCTTCCCCTAATTTTCACAAGACATTAGTGCTTTTGAAATTGCGGACCTAAATAAATTAATTAGTGCTTTAGAAATAGCGGAACTAATTTTTGGATTAGCGCTGCCCAGCACTGAGTCAGTGCTTCAAGTGATCAACTTTCTGTTAATGGCTGGTTAAAATGCAGTTTCAGAGCAGTCTACCAAGCCCTTGTTTGTTTCTGTGTGTATAGCGGTTCTGCAAATAAACGCGTGCGTAAAGTGTGGAATAGCGGTTCTGCAAATAAACACGTGCGTAAAGTGTGGAATGCGTCCGCCTTTCACCAGCGCACTGCTGCGTTCATTAACACAAAGTAACCCAAAAGCGCCGCATTACGAACTGATAAGCATCTGACTCTGCCCATTTGTAATTTATTATTTTTATTTCACAGGGGACCGTGGTTACCCACTAAAAACATGGCTCATGACTCCTCTCGCCAACCCCCACACTGAGCAAGAGCGGAGGTTTAATGACGTCCATTCCCGCAGCCGGTCAGTCATCGAGAGGACAATTGGCCTGCTAAAGGGACGGTGGCGCTGTCTGGACAGGACTGGAGGTCTGCTGCTCTGTAAAAGTGTGCCGCATCGTGATGGCATGTGGCCTCCTCCACAATTTGGCACACGGACATACGCTTGCCTCCACCAGAGGAACCAGAACCTGCACCCCTCGATGTACATCCCATCCAGGTAGCTATTAGGGCCCGGCAAAATGTGATAGCAAATATATAAAACAGGCAAGTACACATTATCACTTAATCAGTGCATTTAATGTTCTGTTAATGTCTGCGAGGACTCCGATCAGTTGGTCCAGGCGG